>CAOLHI010003698.1:0-158277 GCA_948474755.1 Ctenosaura bakeri | reverse complement strand
GAGTTTCCATGGCTGAATGGGAATTCAAACCCTGGTCTCCTGGTCTCCATTAACTTCTCTAAAGACCTGTTTCTAGCGGAGATGAAAACTACTGGAACTGGCTACTGCGAACATTTTTTATGCTTTCTGCTACTGTCATAGCAAACATTTACACTTCAAATGCACCACTACATCACTGATCTAGACTATAGGGTAACCTGAAATACATGTGGACTGAACCGAATTTCCATGTCTTTGCAGTGAAAAAAATGATTTCTCCTCCCTTTGTGCTGCAACTGAAGTACTTTATCGTTTAAAGTATGTGCTCCACTAACAAGGTGGCTTGCCATTCTCTCTTAACCAAAACCTGCCCCACATCTGTGCTCAAGAATATGAAAGTTAAATATTCTAGTTCACTTCAGCTGAATCCACTATTATGCTGGAATGCTTGGATTGCTCTTGCGCTCTGTAAATTGGTCAGATTGCAAGCAGCATAAAATGCCTCCATTTGCATGGAGTGCTTGCCCCTTGGCTCCTTGTGAAAAGAGCCACTGGATGCTGGAATGACTATGTGGAAGACAAATTGGGGAAGCTGCCGAATGGAAGTCCTTGTGGTAAAACAGTGGCTTTGTGAGATGTGAATGCCAGCAAGAGCTGGCAAACAAAGGTGGTAATGCTTAAGCATTGCCACACACATACACACACCGTTTTGGGACTGTGGATTAAAACAAGAAGGGAGGCCTCGTTAAATGTTCTACTCCTCACAGCATGGAGCCTCGGGGCTTTGTGGCTTAGTTCTATCCATCTCTCAGAGAGTCTTGGTATTAGTGTAAGCCGGAGCTTGGAGAATGTACCGGTTTTAAACCAGAGAACAGACTTGCTAGGTTTTGTCGTGGAGAATGGTGACCCATTCTGCTAGAGCATGGAAAAATGAATTATATGAACTAGAACTCCCAGAAGTCTCTGTTACTTTGGACTGTGTTATTTCCTTGGCTTGGGGGAATATGAGCTGGGCTCTAGTAGGGGAGAATCTGCCATCAAAGGGGGTCGATCGCCCTTTGAGGAGAACACTGCTAGGTGGAAAGGAAGAAGATTAATACACATATGCTAGAATAAGGGCCTATTTATAATTTTCAAGAGTAAAAATGAGAGTATAACCTGGTGAGTTATGTTTTGTGGGCAAAGGGAGGGAGATGATTGGACTCATGGAGCAACCAAGCCAGTGGCACTGGGTAGAGGAAGATAACAAGAAGAGAAGACAAGTACATGATTGTCAGGTAGTGCTGAGGGATTCCTCTTTGACTCCTCAGCTGTTGGCCTGTGGGGTCCCAAAGGGCTCTGTTTTGTCTCCCAAGCTATTTAACATATATGTGAAGCTGCTGCTAGAGGTTGTCCAGAGTTTTGGGGTCAGGTGCCACTGGTATGCTGGTGATACTCAGTTCTTTTATTCCTTCCCACCTAATTCCAGGGAAGCTGTTGCTAAACTGGTACCTGGCAGCATTAATGGACTGGATGAGGACAGAAAAGTTGGAACTTAATCCAGACAAAACAGAGGGGCTTCTGGTCAGTCGTAAGGCAGCTCGAAAGCTTGAGTGTACTTCTGGATTCATCCCTGAGCCTAGATGCTCAGGTTTCTGTGGTGGCCAGGGATGCATTTGCACAATTGAAGCTAATGTGCCAGCTGTGCCCATTCCTTGGGATGTCTGATTTGGCCACAGTGACACATGCCTTCGTTACATCCCTATAAAGCCCTCTATGGCTCCGGACCAGGCTATTTGGAGGACTGTATCTTCCCCTATGAGTCAGTCCAAGCTCTAAGATCTGCAGGGAAAATACTTCTCTCTATCCCACTGCCTTCACAGGCAGAGTTGGTGGAGATGCAGAAGAAGGCCTTCTCTGTGGCAGCCCCTTCACTCTGGAACTCCTTTCTTTTCCAGCAAGGCTTTGGAAATTGATTGTAACAAAAAACAGCTTTTATGTTGCTGTACTGGTTTTATTCTGCTTTAAAGTAAGATTTGAATAGATTTTGATTCTGTTGTAATTTAATATTGTATTAACTTTGTATTTTTTTTAAAGCAAACTCTAATTGTTTTATTGTATTCTCTGTCTTTTTGTAAGCCGCTTTGACTCCAATCCTGGGAGAAAGGCAGGGCATTTAAGTGATGGGCAGAGGTCATTTTTCTAACATGATAATGGGAGCTTGGCTGTACTGAAAATCTAGAACACTGCGATAATGTAAATTCAGACTGCCTGGCTCTCTAAGCATAGTGCTTCATACTGAAGTACAGTGTTTGACTTCACATACACCATCTGAATCTCTAGACAGGAAGACACATTGCTTTTTCTTTCAGTATAAACAGGGCTTGAATACTCTAAAGGCACCAGCTCCTGTTTGATCTTGGAAGCTAAGCAGGGTCAACTCTGGGTAATACATGGATCGGAGACCAACAACAAATTCGAGGAGTTGAAGGCTACCGTATTTGCCAACATATAAGATGCACCAGTGTTTAAGATGCGTCCCATTTATACACTGGCAAATACTATTTGCCAGCATATAGGATGCACTGGCATACAAGGCACACCTCATGTTCAAATAGTATTTTTCAGGAAAAAAAATGAATCTTATACACCAGCAGAAAGGGTATATTCCAGAGGAAGGAACAGGCAAAACCACTTCTGAGTATTCCTTGCCTAAAAAAACACTATGAAATTCACAGAGTTGCCATATGACAACAGGCAACTTGAAGGCACATGAGCACACATAAACAACAAAGCTTTTGTGGCCCTTCAAAGACTTAACAAGTTCATGATGGCGTAAGCTTTCACAAAAGACCCCCTTCATCAAACACCTAGACTGTGATCCTTAGCTGATGATATGGGGAAGGGTGGGACTGTGAGCAGTGGAGGTCAGGCGGAAGTGAAATGAAAAAAGTACAGATAGTGTCAAATCAATAAGAACTTTAATAGATGCAAAGCAAGTATAGTGGCCTTTTGCAATAGTAGTGATAGGAGATAACGCAATCAACTTAAACAACAAAAAGTCAGTCTTTAAGGTGCCACAAGACTCTGTAGTTATTTTTGCTGGCAGAGAGTAATGCAGCCAGCTTTCTGGCAATCATTAACCATCGGTTTACTCATGCTGAGTCAATGAATATCTGTCGAGGGACAGGAAACCATTATCTTTATTCAGACCCAAATCATTAGAACTGAATCGTTTCATGAATTGGACTTTAACAGCTTTATACTGGAGCCTCCCTTTGAAATTACTTTGTTCGAGGATAGCCCTTGCAAGGTCAGTAGCTGAGCACTTAACGTTGAAATGCTCCCCTGCTGTTTTTTGAACGTTGAGGTCCTGGAAGGACAATCCTGTTCATCTATCTGGAATGCAGAAGGGCATTTCTGGTACTTGCTTGCCTAGAAAAGCAGCTGGATTTCCAGATCCAATCAGTTTTGTGAAAATTCTTTTACACTATTTCTTTTTACACAATTTCTTTTACAAGAAATTGAACCAACGGCTTTTTGCAGGTGTGAGATGGGATGCTTTCAGCTGAAGCATGACCTGCAATTTCCGCACTAGACTGTTATGGCGCTATTATTCCACTTGCAACATCCTATGGAATCCTGGGGTTTGCAGTTTCGGGAGGGGCTATCCGGCCCCTCCCGAAACTGCAAACCCCAGGATTCTATAGGATGTTGCAAGTGGAATAATAGCGCCATAACAGTCTAGTGTGGAAATGACCCTTATCTTGGACCTCACTGTTAGTCACTCTTTGTCTTGATAATACTTATCTATCTGCCTTGACTGTAAAGATTACTGAAATAGTATATGTTCTGATATAAAAGTATTTTTACCTGGTGAACATTCCTTTGTTAGGCACATCGTTCCATCAAGATTTTCTTTTTTGGGGGTCTCATCAGTGCGAAATACCATTTAGGGCAAGGGTGGGCAACTGGCAACAGGGCAGGGACCCATTTTTTCCTTCCTGCACCAGCCCAGCGGGCTGAAACACGTTTCAAAGAGAGGTGGTGTCACTCCTGGCTACCATTTTGACTGATTTTGAGGGTTTTTTCTTTCTCTGTTTTGAGGTTTAGAGAGCAATCTGTTGTCTTTTTATGAGGTTTTGGGAGATTCAGGGTGCTTTGGGGGCAACAAATTACCCAAACCCCCTCAAAATGGGGGGAATCTATGGGTTTGAGAGGCTTTTGGGGTCCCTCAGGCCACATGCTGGAGTCCCAAGGACCACACTTTGCCCACCCTTGGTTTAGAAGATGATCTTTAGATAACTAGGCGAAGCTCTCCTTGTGTGTTTTTTTTTTTGAGTGAGATATTCACCAAATTTCTGTTTGTGCAATGGCTCCACTAGCTGCCAGTCTACTTGTTGGCACAGTTCACAGTGCTGATTATAACTTAAAAATCCCTATGCAGCTAAGGTCCAGAGATTCTGTGATACGAGGCTGCCCGTGAGATCTTCTGCAGAGGCCCTTCTCTCTTTCCCACCACCTTCATAGGTACATCTGCTGTGAGCACAAGAGAAAACCTTTTCTTTGGCTGCTCTCAGGCTCAGAAACTTCCTTCCTAGAGATCTGGTTAAACTGGCACCCTCTTTGCTGTCCTTAGTAGGCAGGCAAAGGCTTGTTTTGTTTCAGCAGAACTGATTAATCAGGGAGAAAAGACCTTTCATAATGTCCTTTATTATCTGCACTCATTGTTTTTCTTTTCAGTTGGCCCTCCTTTTAACTGCTTTTAATTTTATTGATAGTTTGGTTACATGAACTTTTTTCCTGTATTTGTTCTAGCTTTAGTCAACCACCATGAGTACTGGGCTAGAAAAAGGCAGGAAATAATCATCAGCACCACCATGAGAATTTGGCAGGAACACCCCTCCAGCTTAGGAGCGAAGATAAATTAGTGTGAGTGAGAGTGAGAAAAAATACAGAGAGAAATACAGCAAACAAGCAGTGGCCTTACTGTGAATTTGGGACCTCGGGTTTTCTTGTGGAAATCCAACGTTATCATCAGTAAACCATACTAGGAATATCTCACTGTTTTGAACCATAATGCAGAACATTGCAAACTTTCTTTTTTTGAACTACTATCAGAAGTCTACAACCAGCAAGCATGGCCGCTGAGTGTACTGACTAGAGGATTCTGAAAGCTACAGTCCAAACTAAGTGAAGTTCCCAAGTTCTGGTGCAGATAATAAGAAAGATTTGAGGCTTGTTTTCTGCTGCTCTGGAGACTAGGGCCATTTCCTCCCTACACTGTTATAGTGCTATTATTCCACTTCCAACATCCTATGGAATTGTGGGGTTTGCAGTTTAGGGAGGGACATTTAGAAATCTCACCCAGAGAGCCTTTTGGCCTCAGGAAACTACAAACCCCAGAATTCCACAGGATGTTGAAAGTAGAATGATAGCACTATAACAGTGTAGTGCAGAAATGGCTTAGGACATGGAGCAGTGGCTTCAAACTACAGGAAAAGAAATTCCTCCTGAACATTAGGACCAACTTCCTGATGGTAAGAGCAGTTTGACGGTGGAATACGCTGCCTTGGAGTGTGGAGTCTCCTTTGGAGGTTTTCATCTTTGGAGTTTCCTTCTTTGGAGGTTTTTAACCAGAGGCTGGACAGGCATCTGTTGGGAGTGCTTTGATTGTGCACTCCTGCATGGTAGGGGGTTGGACTGGATGGCCCTTGGGGTCTCTTCCAGCTTTATGATTTTATAATTCAAACAGGGGGATATACATTGATGGGCAATGGGACCAGCAGGGCTCCTGTCTAGGCACATTTCATACTTCCTCTCGGCCATTTCTGCACGAGACTCTTATAGCACGATGATTCTGCTTTCAACCTCCTATGGATCCTGGGGTTTGCAGTTTTGGGAGGGGCCGGCTGGCCCCTCCCGGAACTGCAAACCGCAGGATTCCATAGGAGGTTGAAAGCAGAATCATCGTGCTAGAAGAGTCTCGTGCGGAAATGTTCCTTGTGATACCTATGCTACAGGCTGGCCATCCATAATCCTGCATGCACTGTAGCTCTCACTCATTCCAGCTGTGTGAGATGTGCCGTGGAAAAGAGAGGAGGCAAAAAAAAAGGATGCTGTTGGTGAAGGAATGTGGGGAGCTTTTGCTTTCTGAGCCATTCTCTGCAGTTCCACTCTTTGTATGACAAGCATCAACACTGAATTCAAAGGCACATTGACCGGTGTTTATGTTTACTGAGTCCTTGGAGGGCACCAGAGGTCATTTTTTCTGAAGGCGATGAGGGAGCAGAGGGCAGGCGCATAAACAGTGAGACGCCACATGGGCCTGTCACATTCCTTTCATGAAAGGTATCTGCAGTGATGAAAATTTGACAGAAGAATGAAAGAGGGAAGGTGGGGAATGGAGAAGCACACTATTTTTGTCCTGCTGTGCCTCTGTCTCTGCAACCTCCTCATGCAACAGAGATGGCAGCTGAGAGAGGGAAGGGAATGGGGAGGGAGGGAGGGAGGCAGGTAGGCATAGAGAGAGAGATGCAAGACATCTTTTGAATGGCTGCCAAGGTTGATTTAATTAGCTGCATTGAATTCATTAACTTTTTTTTTTAATGACGTGTCTGCTGTGAAGCGCAAATTAGGAGTTGTGAGCATTGGTGGAGCACAACGCTGACCTGCCAAAAGACCCAGCAAAGCAGAAAGATTGACCTACTTTTTATCAAATCTGAAGGGATCGCCTTTTAAAACTCTCCTTGGATAGACACTAAGCTGCACTTCTTCACCCTCCTCCCTCTCTTTCTCTCTCTCTCTCTCCCTTTCTTGCTCCTCAACACAAGGCTTTCCCCCCTGCTTTTAATCTCCACCATAGCCTGAGGCTAAACCAGAAAATCCGCACCTCTCATCATCAAATGCAACTGGGTTCCCTGCCTCCCCCTGCCCGAATGTGGAGCTTACTTCATGTGCTGGCACACAGAGTACCTTTACAAGTCAGCAGGTTGCACTGTGAGCTTTGACGCTCCGTGTATACAAAGTAACTGCGTTTTTACTGAGATGGATTTCATTGGTTTCAAAAGCACACAGAAATTGGACAGCGGCAAATTTCAGATCAGACCTGCCTTGAAAGAGCCAATTGTCTAGCCGTTTGAGTGTTGGTCTAGGACCCTGGGAGACTAGGGTTCGAATCCCAATCAACAGTGGAAGCCCGCTGGGCAACCCTGGGCAAGTCATAGCCTCTCAGTCTCAAAGCAGAAGGCAAAAGGCAAACCCCCCTCTGAACAAATTTTGCAAAGAAAACAGCATGATAGGTTTGCCTCCAGGTTGCCTTAAGTCAGTAATGACTTGCAGGTACACAGGAACAAAGGCAACATGGTAGTACTAAGAATGTCAGAAGCCTTTCTGGTTCAGGTGAGATAACCATTTAGTACAGCATCTGGTGGTGGAGTGGAGTGTTGGACTAGAACTGGCGATGCAGGGTAAGTCCCTACTTGGCTGTGAAACTCACTAGGTGACCTTGGGCTAGTCATTCGCTCTCAGTGTGTCCTACTTTGCAGGGTTGTTCAGAGGATAAAGTTGAGAGCAAGAAAACCATTGACGCAGGATATTTGTGTAATAAGTAGAGAAATAGATGAAATCTGTTCAACCAGCCGCAAGGTAAGCATGATAGCAGCAGCCCTTTCATACTGTTACTCTCAGCAATTGGTACTCAGTAGCGTAGACTGATTCTAAATGTGAAGGGGCCATCAAGCAGCCTTGGACTACAGTTCTCATAATCCTGGTGGATGTGCTGGCTGTGGGAGGGCAACACTGTGCTCAAGCAAAACTGTCACTGAGTTATCCCGACTAAAAGGCTATTCTCTATTCAAAGCCATCCAAGGCCAGGTCTGAACATCTCACTTTGGAATTCTCATGCAATGTCTTTGCTGGTTCACAATGCATATTGGCTGTGGGTGGTGTGTTTGGCTTTTTGCCGTGAGAATTCCACAATGCTTTGGCATGGTATTTTATTCGCATGGTCAGTTGTACATATCCTTTAAAATCCCATGAGGCTCAGCTCAGGGGGAAGTTATTTGTCCTCCAGAGCCATTTGTGCAACAGCCGAGAATGGCCAATCATGCAGAGAAAAGCTAGCCTTCTATTATTTTTTTTTCCTCTGTGGTTGTGTCGCAAATTCCTGGCACACAAAATGAAATGAGGGGACCATTAGTCTGTCCAAGCAGAATGTCCATATTAGTTCAGAGCCTGCAGAAACAGAAGGCAAGGCCAGGGCCTGTGGGAAATAGACGGCAGAACATCAGTTTCAGTACCACCTGTTCCTGATGGGGTATGTTTTTACAATGCAATAAAAAATAAAATTAAAAACTCCATATTATGTTTGAAAGGGGAGAACATGCCACATGTTAGGCGAGGCCTGTCTAGAACAGACAACACAATATGGGAAGTTATTATATAGACCTTAGCTATGCCGTGAGTTTATGATGCCCTATGGGAAGTGTATGTATGTGTGCAGATGTGGCTTCAAGTTGTCTGTCAACTTATGGCAACCCCATGAATTTCGTAGGGTTTTCTTAGGTGAGGAATGCTCGAGGAGGTTTTGCCAGTTCTTTCTTCTGAAATATAGCCTACAAAACAAAGCTACAGTCAACCTTCCACATTTGCTAGGGTTAGGGGAACAAGACCCCTGCAAAAGTGAAAAAATCACAAATATCAAAATGAGTGTGTGTGTATATCTGGGAAGGGAGCTGCGGCATAGTGGGGAGAGCAGGCGTCCAGGATTCAAACTAGGTCAGGCAAAGAAGAGGGAAAGGGGTTGGTTGGCATGCTGGCCCTACACTTTGTCTCTCACAACTATCTCCTTACTTGGGTGTGGGTTGGCATTGAGAGAGGGTTTGTGGTGCTGAGAAATCAGGCTGCAAGCTGCCCTTAGCTGGCCAGGCAGTGGCTGCTGGAGGAGAAGGAGGACTAGAGGTGGGTTTTTAAAGAGCTTCATGGCCAAGAGGGAAGGTTCCCCCGGAAAAGAAGTGCCGGAGGTGGGAGTGCAGGGGTTGGAGAAACGAATAATCAGTGAAAGTCAAACCCACAAATGTAGAGGGCCAACTGTATATTGCAAGAAAAAAAATTATTTCATTCTTATCCTTTAAAATCCCAGGAGGGTGGATTAAAATACCTTGGGAGGTATAGGGAGGTACTGGTACCACTCTACTCTGCTTTGGGTAGACCTCATCTTGAATACTGTATCCAGTTCTGGGCACCCCAATTCAAGAAGAACATGGTCAAGCTGGAGCAAGTCCAGAGGAGGGTGACCAAAATGATGAGGGGCCTGGAAGCCATGCCTTATGAGGATAGACTTAGAGAACTGGGTATGTTTAATCTGCAGAAGAGAAGGTTAAGAGGGGACATGATAGCCATGTTTAAACATATGAAGAGATGCCATGTAGGGGAGTGAGTGGGCTTGTTTTCCACTGCTCCAGAGACCAGGACAAGGAGCAATGGATTCAAGCTGCAGGAAAGGAGATTCCACCTGAACCTCAGGAAGAACTTTGTGACGGTCAGGGCTATCCGGCAGTGGAATATGCTGCCGTGGAGTTTAG
This sequence comes from Ctenosaura bakeri, assembly GCA_948474755.1. Taxonomy (NCBI): domain Eukaryota; kingdom Metazoa; phylum Chordata; class Lepidosauria; order Squamata; family Iguanidae; genus Ctenosaura; species Ctenosaura bakeri. The sequence continues at coordinate 148,735 of CAOLHI010003698.1, read as the reverse complement.
TGGAGTCTCCTTCTTTGGAGGCTTTTAGGCAGAGGCTGGATGGCCATCTGTCAGGAATGCTTTGATGGGTGTTCCTGCATGGCAGGGGACTGGATGGCTCCTGTGGTCTCCTCCAACTCTACATTTCTATGATTCTATGATTATACAACCACAGTTATGTATGGGATGTACATGCTTGTGGCTCTTCCCCCACATGAAACTAGTATGAGCAAGGAGGGCTGTGGTGCTGATGGCAGCAGTGGCATCACCACCAGCAGGATCCAGAGCACTCCTGTCTTGACTCACACTCCAGGAGAAGGAGGAGGAAGTGGTAGCGTCTGTCTTCATGGTCACTGCAGCTCAACAGCAGCAACATGTTGCTGAAGTCCAGGTCACTGCCCTGCTCCTCATCTTCACTGCTCCTCCTGCTGCTGCTTCCTCAAACCAATGAAGTTGCTAAGGGCCAAGTCACAGCCCTCCTTCTTCTCCTCTTCATTTCCACTTCCTTCACCCAGGGGAGAGCTAAGCCAGGCAAAAAAACAAGAGGGTGGATTAAAATACCTTGCAATTCCCCTGTGAGTTTGCTGTGGCTTATCGGAGTGCTGTGTCCCACAGTTTGATGTTCTAAATTATGAAAAGTAAACATATATATTTGCTTCACTGTAGAATTAATACAATACCCAGAATCCAGCCTTCCTTCTGTAGAATTTTATTTATTTCTATGTCTTACATATAGCTCAGGAGTCTGCACAGACTATAACCATTTCCGCACTAGCCTGTTATAGTGCGATGATTCCCCTTTCCCGAAACTGCAAACCCCAGGATTCCAGAGGATGTTGAAAGGGGAGTCATTGTGCTAGAACAGGCTCATGCGAAAATGGCCTATGAAGTGCAGCTCAGATTGATTTCTTGATGGGCTGCTAAATCAGCCCAGTATGAGAATGAGAAGCAAAGTCCTAGAAAACATGCACTCATGTTTAGCCCTTGTTTTTCTTTACCTGGAAATACTAGTTGCTTTCCAGCATTCGCCCACATTCCACAGTTTTAATCAGCAAAGCCCTGACAAAAATATAAACCAAGGGCCTTTGCTATCAGACTATTTATAACAAGCCCAGAGGGAGACAAGAAGTTTATCACCCTTTGATGCTGTCTCAAAACATTTAGTCATAGGAAAATGTAGACCTCTTTGAGGCAGAGCTTTTTAAATGGGACAGTCAACCCACCGGGTAATCCTGGGCAAGTCATATTCCCTCAGCCACAGATGAAGGCAAAAGCAAATGCCCTCTGAACAAATCTTGCCCAAAAAGCCCCTGTGATAGGTTTGCCTTGGAGTTGCCAGAAATTAGAAACAACTTGAAGGCTCACAATGACAACAACAGCTGTAATAAAAAAGTGAAAAACTCTTTGGTTTTAAAGAAGCAGCATGTAGACAAGACACAAACATACCAAAACAATCCAAGTAGGCTCTCTGAGATGGGCTTCATCCAAAATGATGCAACCAAGGCTTTTCAGGAACAGCTCTCATATGGATATTTACCTCCCTCCCTTCTTTCTTTGTATATTTCACCTTTTGTTCACTGAGCCAAAGGTAGTGTATGTAGATCTCTGCACATATATGCTTGTTACAAAAACCCTGTGAGGTCAAGCCAAGAGAAAGTGCTTGGCCCAAGGTCACCCGCTGAATTTTGTGGCCCTATGGCAGTTGAACCATCTCCAAAGTCCCAGTCAACATTTATCAACTTGCTTATTTGTAGGGCATCTGAGTGGCACCAAAATCAAATTGTTGTTTCTATTTGTCCCCTCACATGCTTTCTATTTCCTTGGAGCATTGTGAAATCCAGTATTTTTAGTGGGGAAAAGAGGAAGAAATGTAGCATCATCTAGTATGAATCACTTTCACACTCTTTATCGCCCCGCCCCCAGTTTTTGATGAGGCATAGTTTGATGGCTACAGAGATGTTTGAAGCAGTTGAAACTCCATTGCCGTGCGTTTTCATTTCAGCATTAATTAAGATCTCTTCAAATAGCTGAGGTGTATCCACATTACACATTTATGACAATTTAATAACACTTTGGCTTTATGGTTCCTTCTGGTGGATCCTGGGATTTGTAATTTATTTAGAATATCTCAAAGAATTCTTGTATTGTAGTTAAAGTGAGTGGAGTAGAGCTAACTCACAGAATTCACAGCACCTTGCCAAACTACAGATCCCAGAATTCCATTTCATGGTGCCATGACAGTTAAAGTGCTGTGAGACTGCTACACTTGTACAGCATGTTTACATCTCTAAAGGCTGGCCACATAGGAAAAGGCAAAACCTTAATTCTTTGCAATTCCAGAGGAGAACACTGGACCTTGTTGTGTTAAGTTACAGAAGAATTGATGTGGTGGAACCTTCATTGTTGTTATGTCCCATCAAGTTGGCTTTAATTGATGGCAACCCTATGAATAAGATCTTCCCAGAGCCTTGGTCATCAACAGCCCTGCTCTGGTCTAGCAAACTCAGGTCTCAGGCTTCCTTAACTGAGTTCAACCCATCTCTAATGTGGTCTTTTCCTACTCCTTACACTTTACCAAACAATCGTATTTTGCAGTGAGGCATATTGTCTGATAAAGTGTCCAAAGTGCAACAGCCCCAGTTGAGTCATTTTAGTTTCCAGGGAGAGTACAGGTTTGATTTGGTCTCCAGTTCATTTATTTGTCTTTTTGGCAATCCATGGTATCCTTTGAAATCTTCTGCAGCACTGCATTTTGAATGAGCTGATCTTCCTTTCAACTTTCTTTCACAACCATAGATTGAAATCAGAACTATGATGGCATGGATGATACTGATGTGTAATGAAACATCTTTGCACTTGAGGATCTTACGGAGTTCCTTCACAGCTGCCGTTCCAAGTCTTAGTCTGATTTCTTGACCACCGTCTCCATTTTGATAAATGACTGAGCCAAAGTATACGCAATGTTTAATTATTTTGATGTCTCCATTGCGCATTTTTAAGCAATGTAAATCATTTTCATTTTTGTTTTCTTAATAGTCAACTGTAAACTTGCATTTGTGCTTTCTTCCATAAGTTCCATCAGTAGTTGTTCCAAATCTTTGCTATTTTCAATTAGTAATATGGTGTCATCTGCATAGTCTACGTTACTGAAGATCCTTTGCTCCATTATAACATCCCCTTGCTCCTATTTTAATCTTCCTATCTGCGTTGGGGGAAACTACTGGGAAGTACCAATGGTGGAGATACCCTCAAAGACAATTGCAGTGGCACTTTAGTTAACTCTTCTTAGCCCTGTGCAGGAGGAGGCACTTGTAAACCATTTCTGAATGTCTTTGACCCTGAAAACCCTATGATGAGATGATCCAAAATCAGACATCTGGAGAGCTACATTTTTCCCTCCCCTAGACTATGTGGTTTACAAAGTTGTTTCTGATTCCCTGCCTTTCACAGGCAAGTGCAGCCCCTATTTAATTAATCTTTTGCTTGGGATACAGACGTTTAGTTTGGTCTCCATTGCATGACTGGTTTCTTTTCTCTTGAAGCTGTTGGTATGTTCTGATTTGTTAATGTTAATGGTTTTATTATGACTGTTAGCTGTTTGGCAATTCTCATATCTAGAACTGACGGGTAAGCTAGCATGAATCATTAGAGTCATCATTCGTCATATTGATCACTGGATCAGAGGAGAAAGCACCATTTCGAGTTTCTCAGGGGCTGAAAGAAATTTTTATACAGATTTGAATGTGGCTTTGCTCCTCGCCCTTCTCTCAGCAAGTGAAAACTTTTCCGTTCCAACTGGCTTTGACACATATATCTTGTCTCAAAAGCCAAGGCATCCAGTGAGGTGCCAGTACAGGACTTGATTGCACAGCTCTTCTGCCTGTGTTGCTCAGTAGTATTGAAACATTTGGGTGAATCTTTCAACCTCTAAATAAAAAATATAAGATAGATGCAAAGGCAATACAGAAATTATAGTACAATGACCTCTCCGTGTTTGTGGGGGTTAGGACCACAAGACCCCCATGAAGGTGGGAAAAATGTGAATAAAAATAAAAATCACAAACACTAATTTTTTTCTTTAACCTAAGAACATTTCTTTAAGAATCTCTAGGTCCTTCAGTGCAATTCTGTGGTCAACATCTAGTGGAAGTGGCCCAGAGTCATGCTGGAAGACCTAACAATGCCTAGAGAAGTCTTCTCTATAGGAATCTCTAAGTCCTCCAGTATGACTCTGTGGTCCAATTCCAGCAGAAGTGACCTATAGAATTGCACTGAAGGACCTGGATACTCTACACAGAACATATTTTTTCCATGGTGGGGCAAATAGAGCAAGAATGTTTTAAATAAATAAATAACCTGTAAATAATCAAATCCACAAGTGCTGAACCAATGAAAGTAGAGGGCCCACTATATGAAGAATTTATATTTTTGCTCCTTCCCAAAGTATACATGAAAACACCACAACTTTATTCAAAGTGAAAAGGACCTACACTTTAGCCCTAGCAACAGCAGCTGTTTTCCAGATCCGGCAGTACCTCTTTGAATTCAACAGGCAAATACAGCCCCTTCCTTTAAGTTTCCCTTCCTTTGGGTCAATTCAGCAACTCATAGGAGTTACAGTGCCATGTCCCAAACTCCCATTAAAAAAAGAAAAAGAAAAATTCAGAGTAAGAACTACCTTCTTCCTCCTTCTCAAGGACAGGCATTCAGGAAGCTGCTATCTGCTGTGCAGTGATTTAGGGAGCTGGGTGTGTTTAGCCTGGAGAAGAGAAAGTTAAGAGGTGACATGATAGCTAGGTTTAAATATTTGAAGAGATGTCATATAGAGGATGGAGTAAGCTTGTTTTTGGCTGCTCCAGCGATTAGGACATGGAGCAATGGATTCAAACTACCAAAAAAGCAATTCTAACCATTAGGAAGAACTTTCTGACAGTAAGAGTAGTTTGGCAATAGAATATGCTGCTTGGGAATGTAGTGGAGTCTTCTTCTTTGGAGGTTTTTAAACAGAAGTTAGATGACCATCTGTCAGGAATGCTTTGATGGTGTATTCCTGCATGGCAGAGGGGTAGACTCGATGACCCTTGTGGTCTCTTCCAGTTCTATGATTCTGTGATTTCTTACTTTGTCTTCTGGAGCAATAGCAGGTAGTCAACTTGAGCTGCTCATTTGCCCTGCCACAGACAGAGGTGGAGGGCAAAGAAGGGTAGGAGCACCCACTCAATTTGCCATTGAAGAAAAAGCAATTTCTTTTCTTTCTGTCTTTATGGGAAGTTGTGTGTCACAAAAATGGAGTTGGGGGCCACATGCGACCCATAAGTCAGTGTCTACCCACCCCTGGATTATGCCTTTGTTAAAAAATAGGCCATGTTATATTAACTTTAAAGATGAACAGTTCTGCAATGAGCAACACAAATCCAGTTTTTATTTGCTTTCCCCTTTGCGCTGCCCAATGCTGGTGATACAAGGGGTTGTACAGTATGTGTTTCTGAAACTGGGCATATAAACTTCCATAAGTGAAGCTCTGTGGAGGACATCATATCTGTGTTCTTTTCTGAATAGCCTCTCTTTCATCTAGCATTCCTAGCATTCCCCCAGTACACCAAAGAAAAGGAGCTAAAGGGAATTTGGTGTTAATTATATTCTAAAAGGTGACGATGGCTTAGCAAGAGACCTGTCCTTATGCTGGCTCCAAAGATCTGCCTCGCATAAGACCTTCACAGATTCCTCCTCACACAAGTCTTCTTTTCACTTTTTTTCCTGCCTTTAAACACCCTCCCCCCCTTCCTATAGGCCTACACGGTGCTTCATTTCATATGGGCCCAGTGAATTAACATATTGTAGCACATTGCAGCTCAGGTTAATTACATGCTCAGGTTGACCGCCGCTCAGACACAAAGCATCCTTCACCATTTTACAGACCAGACTATAAAATATCGTCAAAGAGCCCTCAACTCAGGGGAAAGGGTGTGGAAGAGAAGTTCCATTCACAAAGGCAGGGCTGTCTGTAGCTCGTCTAGGAAACTAGGGCATGCTTGGGGAAAATCAGATTAGCACTGGAGTTGTACATGTGACGGAATGGAGGAACCTCAGCCTTGGAGGATTGAGAGCTTTGAAATGACATTCATGGTGGTTTATTATGTCTAACTAGGGAGTGCTGTTCCAGTGCACGAAAAGCAAATGCTTGCTTTGAAAGCAGATCAGATAGAGTTGCAGGGCTGTCCCTATCATTTGGCAAAATGAGACAGTTGCCTCACCTGGCAAATGCTGGGAGACAGCAACAAAATGTCTGAGGAAAGAACAACGCGCCAGGCAGCTTGTCCAGTGGGCTTGCTGCCTTTGAGTGGAGGTTTATTTTAAGGTTGTCAGAGTGAAAATTGGAGAGGGCTCTTATACCTTTAATGGTTGTGTAAAAGAGGGAACTTCAGCAGATGCTGCTTGCTTGTTACCTGGTTGTGTAGCAAGCAACACCTGGCTGAAATTCCCTCTTCCAGTCAAGTGTGGTCCAGTGTGAGGCAGCTATCTCAGGTGACAGATGTTGAGGACTGGAAATGATGATGAGGAGATGGAGGACAAATTGGCGTGTCAGCAACTGTGTGCACTCTCCATCTTCTCAAGTTTCTTTTATAGAATATGTATATTGTTTGTTTGTTTGTTTATTGTTTAAGTTGTCCTACTGCCCTTTGGCAGGGAGGAAGAGGCTGGCTGTAAGATTCAAGGAGCATCTGTGTATGGAAATTTGGAGGAGGGTTTTCCTTGTCCTGTCTTTTACCCCAGCAGCAAGATGTCTTGGGCCAGCCCTCATTTCAAAGGAAGTCTCTGGTAGAATTTTCACTGATAATATCTTTGTTCTTATTTTACTATAGTTTTTAAATAAAAATAGTCTTGGTTAGTTTGAGGGGAAAAGGGTTATAAAGCTTGATAAGTGAAGAAAAATCTCTGACCGGGCCCAGCCCTACCATTGGTAAAACTGAGGCACTGACATCAGTCCCTTGGCCAGTTCCCTTGCTTAGAGGACAAAACTGTGAGTTCAAGGCAACATATTCTGGATTCCCTTAAGCCAGTGATCTCTGGTGTGCGGGAGGATGCAATTCCAACACTGGTAACAGAAGAAAGATTCACTGACCAGTCCCATTGGCTTCTGTAGGTGGAATGGAGTTGGGGATATGCCATATTGTCCTTCAGAGGCAGCCAGATATGGTGATCCAGCCCTGTCTGTGGGAGGCATTGACTCACAGTGAAGATATCATGCTTGTTAGATTTCACCAGAAATTAATCAGATCCTTTTCAGATTTCCTTTCATAGTATTTATGGACGAGAAATGCTACTGCCTTCTGTGCTCCTGCAGAACTGAAAAATGCACACAGGAGCTCCTGAAGGCCCATTTGGCTCAATAATGACAGCCTTTGCTGATGATGTAATATGGACTTTATTGTGAGATAACATAAATCATTGGAGAAGACTGTAATGCTTGGTGAAGTGGAAGGCAGTAGGAAAAGAGGGAGACTGCCCTGTGAGTGGCTTGATTCAATCAAGGAAGTCACAGCCTGAGTTTGCAAGATCTGAGCAGGGTTGTTAATGGCTGGGGCTCTGTAAGGTCTCTTGTTCATAGGGTGACCATAAGTCAAACCTGACAGGAAATAACAAACAACAATAAGGACTTCCCATGTGGTCTGCCTTTCAAGCAGAGATCAGAGCCAGAATCTGCTTAAGCTTATGGGAGAGTATACAATTGGACCAGAGGTTCTTAAATGGTAGTCCTCAGACCATTTGGTGGTCTATAAGCTCAACATCTGCACAACTTGCAGAAAAGTTGCAGATTAGTTGAGCATATCTCTGTTTGGTTCTGAAGTTGTTTGTTTTTCTGATGATAAAAATGGAAGTCAGACTTTCAGGGAAAAGTCTATCAAAGTCCTAGATCAAGAACACTAGCTAATCTGCTTGAAGAGCATACGCCGTATCACTGAGATACGGTCCTCGCACTATATGATTTCCAGGAACTTCTGTGAAAAGTATGAGCCATTGATGATGATGATGATGATGATGATTCCAACTTTTCCCAGTTGCAGACTAAAGGCAATTTACACTAGATTAAAAGAACATAGTTGAACATTCACAAAATAGAAAAGTATTCTTAAGGCACCCTTATTTGGGGCAGATGTGGCCTGTGAAAATTGGCCTTAGAACCTGCTACAGTTGCTCGACCAAAAAATAAATTTCCTACTGAATAATTTTAGTCTTGGGGAAGGAGAAGGAACTCTGCAGGACATTGATTCCCCCCCCCCAAAAAACAAAACTATTTTTTTTTTACTGTGTTAGTATCTAAGATTTTTTTGCAAGGTATTCTTCGTAAAAGTGTCAGCTAGAGGGATTAGAAGTTTCACTTTTTGAGGTATGAGAAAAGCAGAGATTTGCAGGGAGACAGAGTCTCCATCAAAATACCACGTCCTATATGGTGGGGGGTTTGTGGTTTCTTCCAATTCTGTGGCTGTATCTAGCTTTGTGGCTCTTCTGGTCTCTTACAGAATTGCAGCATGCCCTGAGTTCAGGGGCAGAGAAACCATGGAACTGAATTAAGCTTGTGCTAGCAAAATGTGATCACCAAAAATAAAAAAAAAAAGATAAAATATTAAAGTAGGTATTAAAGTAGTCATCTAAGGGACAAGTTGAATGAAGTAATGCAACTGCAGCATTTTCCCTCTTCAGATGCCTGGTAGTAAAGACTCTCTGAGAAGGAAAGTGCTTTGGCCAACTGAGGGCAGCCAGCTAAGCCTGTGAGTTCAAAGTAAGAAGGATGCAAGCATCGCAGAAGCAAACATGTCTGAGCTTCAGCTGATAAGGTACAGTTCAAAGTCAAAAGAGAAGTTTTGAAAGAGTGACTGTGGTCTAAAAACGTTAATTTATTTTAAGGGAAAGGTTGACACTGGAAAGAGCACACACAACTCACAAAAAGTTCACCCTGAACCCCATGACTTCTTCCAAGTACTTATAACCATTGCAAACATGCAAGAATTATTCCTGTCAAGGATGAGATTTCCAGCAATAGCATCTTACGTTCCCCCTCAACTTTGTTTCTGGCATCCAAAATCATAAGATGTGCTCCCTACCTTTTGGGAGGATATTATACACAACCCACAATTTCATACAGGACTTGCTTATACCTACCCAGATTTACTAAAGACTTGTATATTTACTTTTCTAACCACATTTAGGGATGTGTAAGGAGGCTGGAAACCTGGTTTTGTTTTGTAATTCTATCTATTAGCAGTAGCACTTATTTCTATACCGCTTATCAACTGAGTGTTATCTAAGCGGTTTACAATGTGTTTTAGCTAATTGCCCCCAACAAGCTGGGTACTCATTTTACCGATCTGTGGAAGGATGGAAGGCTGAGTCAACCTTGGTTACTCCATTAACCTTCACTATCTCATTTTTACAAAAGTTGGTTGTTTATTAGAATGGCATTACTTTCTGTTTCTGTATAATTCCTGCCATTTTTCCAATTCACTTACATTTTTCATTGCCTTATTTGTGGTTGTTGCCTGCAACTTCTGTGTTTTCCACAAACTGGCATGAAGTTTGGACCATCTTCCCTTACCCTAACAAGTGACATGAACTGCCAAACTTCAGGCATACCAGAAAGTTTAAAGGCAGTTTCTGAAAAGGCATAATGGTTGGATTAAGTACCAGTAATATTTTGCTCCATTTGCTTTGTTTGTGGGGATGGAGGGCAGGGGCAGGGGCAAAATGAGGATGTTGCTCTGAAATAGGTATTCGGCTCCCCGTGAAATTTTCCTTCACTCCCCAGATTTCTAGCATGGCAGTATCTCAACCTCAGTTGAACATCTAGAAATATAAGGCCATTTCCACACTACACTGTTATAGTGCTGTTATTCCACTTTCAACATCCTGTGGAAGTCTGGGGTTTGTAGTTTAGGGAGGAGCATTTAGAATTCCCAGCCAGAGAAATATTTGGCTTCAGTAAATGGCAAACCCCAGAATTCCACAGGATGTTGAAAGTGGAATAATAGCACTGTAACTTTGTAGTGCAGAAGCATCCACGAAAAGGGACAGGCAAAGTTGTTAAGAGAATGCAGACAGAGCAAGTAGAAAAGTTATAGGTGTAAACAATATTCAAGGTCTCTTTTTTTGCGCTGTAGAAATGTAGAGGCTGAAGGGAAAATTTCATTGGGAGAAGTCAGAATTTTTATTTGGGGTGCAGAATTCATATTGCTCTGTTCGTAGTTACATCCCTGGTGACCATCCTTATGTAACCATAATGCGTACACCAGACCCTCCAAAATTTCACAGATGAAATCCGGGCTATGTCTGGCTAAGCAGCATCAGAGTGTCATCAAGATGACAAACATTATGAGGAAGAATACACAGGTTTGCTTTTGTCCAAGTCTGCTGGGAAGGCCAAGACCCCCACTCCTCTTCTCTTCTTTCTCTGCTGAGTTAAAGGCAAACCATTTTCAAACTTTGAACTCAGGTTGAATCAATGGAAGTAAGGTGATGACAAATGGAAAGTGAGAGGAGGAGAGAGAAACTGGGATGCTTTAAAGCAGCTGGAAAAGTGAGATGACAGAGGATTAATCAGGACTGTCCCAGTCAAATTGGAACAGTTTGTTTATTTAAAGTCTTTCTGTATTACCTCCCCATGACAAAAAAAAAAAACACATTTAAAACACCACAAAGATGAAAACATTTTAAAATACATTAAAAATACTCTTTAAAAACTCCTAAAAACAATCTAAAAACAATCCTAGAGTCCAGTGTTGAAAAAGTTAAAACAGCAGTTTCAAACACTGACTGCTATCTGGAAGAGCGTTGTTTTGGCTGTCTGTTGGAAGCTTTAAAGAGATGGGGCTAGCCAAATTTCCTTGAGTACAGAGTTCCATAGTCCAGGTTCTCAATAGTTGGAGGTTATGGTGCGCAAGAAGGAGTTAAGGTTGGCTTGGTGGCATCTTTCAGCTTGTCATCATCTTTTATAACGCTCCAAAAATCCTTTGCTTTGCTACTATAATTGGAGGGTTCTGTGTGGAAAGATGATCTATCAGAATATTGGACACATTTGCTTAAAAAATTGCATCTTAGTTGAAGTCTGGGCACTTTAAAATGTCACACTGTCTTTTCCTGTCCTCTCTGCTCTCCTTACCTTTAACTGACCTATTCTGTCTATTGAGGGAAATTAACGGCTCCAAAGGAGCAATGCCTGAACATATGACATTTGGAATTCATTCATAACTGGTTTTTAAAAAAATATTCGGAATGATTGACTTCCATTTGTTTCAGTTTCCATTAGTTAAAAAATAAATGCCCACTCCAGTCTTGATGTGTTCGATGTCGGCCATGAGTAAGCCCCTTGGAACCAATGCATCAATGTGAGTTGTGTTTAAAGGCCAAGCGAGTCAGAATGTGGAAAGACAATGCCATGGGCAAGAAAAAGTGCAAAAGGGAAGTAAAGAAATGAAATGTACTCATGCAAAATGCCTTAAGAATATTTTTTAAGCAATGGCCATGTACTAATTGGCTTCTGCAGTTACTTCAGCCAGTGTTGCAGAGAAAAACATTTTGGAATTAAAAGACAAGGGTGATAACACCCGTAGTAAAGCAGAGACTTCACCATGGAAGCAAAGCAACAAAGAGACTTAGTGAATCTCTTAAAATCTGAATTTCATAAACTTGGGAAGGCTGAGCAGAGAATGGAGCTGCTGGAGTGTGGAGAGCTGTGTAAGCATCCATGGCTGAATGGATGCAGAATATGTCAAATATATTTTGGCATATGTATGCAGTGATTAATTTATCTTCTCTCAGTGAATCTGGACCAGAGCTCAGAAGTAGCCAGCTACAAACCCCTCCTAATTTGGTGTCATCTTATCAATTTTGCAGACAACACCAAATTAGGGGGAGTAGCTAACACCCCATAGGACAGGATCAGAATTTAAAATGATCTTAATAGATTAGAGAGCTGGGCCAAAACTAACAAAATGAATTTCAACAGGGATAGGTGTAAGGTACTACATTTGGGCAAAAAAAAATTCAGAGATACAAGAAGGGTGACACCTGGCTTGACCACAGTACATATGGAAAGGATCTAGGAGTCTTAGTAGACCACAAGTGTGATGTGGCAGCTAAAAAAGCCAATATGATTCTGGGCTTCACCAATGGAAGTATAGTGTCTAGGTCAAGAGAAGTGATGGTACCACTCGATTCTGTTTTGGTCAGACCCCAGCTGGAATACTGTATCCAGATCTGAGGACCACAGTCCAAGAAGGATACTGACAAGCTGGAATGTATCCAGAGGAGGGTAACTAGAATGGTAGAAGGCCTGGAAACCATGTCCTACAAGGAGTAGCTTAGGGAGCTGGGCATGTTTAGCCTAGAGAAGAGATGGTTAATAGGCACCATGATAGCTATGTCTAAATATTTAAAGGGCTGTCATATGGAGCAAGCCGGGTTTCTGCTGCTCCCGAAACTAAGGCATGGAGCAATGGCTCCAAACTTCAGGAACAGAGATTCCATTTATGTATACATTAGGAAGAACTTCCTAATGGTAAGAGCAGTTTGAGAGTGGAATAGGCTACCTCAGAGTGTGATAAGTCTCCTTCTTTGGAGGTTTTTAAACAAAGGCCATCTGTGGGGCATGCTTTGATGGCGTATTCCTGAATGCTGGAGGGTTGGACTCAATGGCCCTTGTGGTCTCTTCCAGCTATATGATTCTATGAAACCAGCCATTTTCAGAGAGATTGCTATGTTACACTGAGGATGCCTCCCCTGCACCACTGACCCTAGATTCCTGTTTTTGCCTTTCCAGCTGCCTCAACTGCTAAAGCTGGGAAGGGGGCGATGGTGAAACTTGCTAACAGAAACTTCTGAGTCATCACTGGTGAATCTTGAGCCTGTGAAGAGGTATATCTTGCTCCCAAAGTTGCCACAGGAGCGTGTGGTAGTATCAGGGTTAGCTCAAGTTACTTAGCTACCTGAAGCTGGGGAGAAAATGTTGCTCACTACCCATCCTATTTAAGGTGCAACTAGATTATTATGGCATGTGGCAGAAAATCCCACTTCTCACTTGTGGAAGTGAAAAAAGAACAAACAAAAATTTTATTAAAAATTTGCTATTTTTCACGGCACTGGTAACCTACTAACTGAAGCAGTACCTCGCTTTGCCTAATGGTAGGGCCAGCCATGATTTGGAGGGGAAGAGCTGTACCCATGGTTCATGTGGCCACTTGGTATAAAGCAGGTCTTCTTTCCAGAAAATGTGAGAAATGCCAGTGACTTTTAGAATCAGCCACAGTTCCGGCCTTGCACCGTCTAGCCTGGGAGTATTTATCTTTGTTAAACTATGTTATATTTTTGAGTTCTGCTTGGAGGGACACATAAATATTTCTCCAGAAGAAAACTTGTTGCTTCTAACCATTATGATCTTTTGTGGTTTATTCTTCCTAAAGTGACACAACAGTGAGGCCTTGAATTGCCTTTTAATGCTTGGTTTTTGATGACAGGAATAAAATAAGAGGCTACTTGGGAAAGAGATGCTCTTATCTGCCTGTCTGACATGGTCTTGCCTTGTTTTTGTTGCTTGAGAAATACCTCCGTTCTCTCTCACTTGTTGTTTGAAACTAGAGCCTGAAATAATACATTATTTGTGAGTTCTGTAGATGTCTCCAAGTGGAAATGTAAACTAAAGGAAGAGATAAATATAGCAAATTTGCAGAGTAAGATGATCCTGCAGCGTAGGTAGTTATAAAGTTTGTTTAATGGCATCCAACTGTGTTATATTGTTTTTCTTCTCCTGAACCAACTGGCTGACTGACTGTGACAGCATGGAATCTTCATAAACATTACAACTTGTTTCTTTGTAATGATTCATGTTTTTGACTGGTTTTAATTTATTTGATGGTTTAAGTACTTTATAACTTTTGTATTTTGTGATTTTTAATCTATTTTTTAATTTTTTTAAAAATCTCTGGTAAATCTTAAAACCTCTTGTAAGCCATCTTGTAAACATGGTATAGTAGTTTGAGCGTTGGACTACAACCCTGGAGATGAGGGTTCGATTCAGCCATGGAAACCCACTGGGTGACCTTGGGCATGTCACACACTCTCAGCCTCCAGAAAACCCTGTGATAGGGTCACCTTATGGTCGCCATAAGTTAGAAATTGCTTGAAGGCATAGAGCAAGAACTACAAAGTCATCTTGAGTCCCAAACTGAGAAACTGAGGGAGTTGTAGTCCACAAAAATCACTTTTTCCTAGCTCCAGATTCTTCTTGTGCTTATACAGAAGGAGTTCATTGTGTATCCATGGGTTGCTGTGATGTTACAACATATGGACATCCATTGAACAATGGTAGTCAGTGGAGGGACTGATGTACTAATGGTCAAAGGTAACAAAATGAGTTTCAACAAAGAGAAGTGAAAGGAACTACACTTATTTAAGTACACAGATATAGGATGGGTGACACCTGGCTTGACCACAATACATATGAAGGGGGGAGTCCTAGTAGACCATAAGCTGAACATGAGTCAGCAGTGTGATTCTAGGCTGCATCAGTAGTATAGTATCTAGGTCAAGAGAAGTAATGGTACCACTCTATTCTGCTTTGGTCAGACCCTACCTGGAATACTGTGTCAAGTTCTGGGCACCACAGTTTAAGAAGGATATTAGCAAGCTGGAACATGTCCAGAGGAGAGCAACCAAAATGGTAAAAGGCCTGGAAACCATGCCCTGTGATGAGCAGTTTAGGGAGCTGGATGTGTTTGGCCTGGAAAAGAGAAGATTAAGAAGTGATGTGATAGCCATGTTAAATATCTGAAGATAAGGCAAGCTTGCTTTTTGCTGCTCTAGGGACCTAGGACATAGGGAAGATCTTTCCTCCTTGGGAACACTGAGAGCTACTGCCAGTATGAGTAGACAATGCAGGACTAGAAAAACCAACAGTATAAGCACCACTTGCAGTGTCACTATGTTTCATGGTCAGTTGTTGTTGTTTTTTTGTTTTTTAGGTGATGCTCAGAAGGAATATCCCAAGACTCTTTCCAAATAGTGGCTGGCTGGACCTTGCAACCTGGACTCCCTAGAAGGAGTTGTAATGGTGGCTCTCATTTTCATTGTACCTAAAAAGGTACTGAATTTTCAATGGAGGTGGGTGGATGGAGATCAACAATTCAAAGGAGAAACAAATGGAAGTAATTTATAAGACCTGAGACTGGCAGGAGCAGGGAGCCAAGGCAGCAGCACAAAGTCCATGCCACCCGACTTGGCACACAAGGGCCAAATAAAACTTATTGTGGGAGGTTGATCTAATGTGCCACTGAGTTTCACCGAAACATCTGCAGAATCTGGACAAAGAATAGCAATTGTTCCTCTTCCTCCACCCTTCACTCTACTTTTGATTGGAGGCTATTTTTTAAATGTCTTGTTACACATATTTTCAGCTAGCTGCCAGCTCAGATTAGTCAGTCTGAGTTTCTGTTCTGTATCACAAAACCGAAGACAGATTTTCATGAATGGGTTTGAAAATGATGGCAAGATCACGTGAAGGCTGCTTTTGTTCAAACACGGGCATCACATTCATTATTATTTTCCTCAACAGCGGTCTTTTTGTGGTAACTGAGGCTGGTGACTTGACTTCCTTCCTACTGCCTTCAGATACTCTCCACTAGAATGGACTTTGCTTCTTTCTTTTCTCTGTATGTGGAAAACTCTTCAGCTGGATGAGAAGAGCTAATCTATGAGGGGTTGTGGGATGCAGTGAAATTTGTATGTTGGATGACTGAAAAGAAACTAGAAAAATAGGCTATTAACAAAAGAAAGAGTGTCCTAGATTCATGCATCACCTTTAACAATAAATTCATATAGTTGATCACCTTGTGGGTTCAATTTGTTAAGTCCTTTTTTTGTCATGTTTGCTTCCACTTTGGATTACTAGGGGGAGGCTGTTTCTGACAGGTTTCTAAGTTATGCAAGGGGCTGGTGAAGATCCTTACTTTGAACAAACATCTATTTATTTGATATCCTGCAACACCCAAAGCAACTTACAAAATGAGTTAAAGTACAGCTAAGAATCAATCAATTATAATACAATTTACAAGACATGATTTCAGCCATTATGTGATTGCTGCAGAAAAGTCTTTTAACTGGATATGTGTTTGATTTGTTGTAGTTTGATCCACATTATTATATTTAAATGTTTTTACATTTGTTTTAAAATTACTGCTGTTTTTAATGGGTGTCTCTGTGTGGTGCTTATTCCCAATTTTGTTTTAAAATACTGTCAAGCTGTTTTAAATTATTGCTTGGTTTTAATATGATAGGTTATTTAATTGGTTTCTTAGATTGTTCCTATAATTGTAATAATATAATTATAATTCTTGCAAATTGTGTTATAATTGATTGATTCTTAGCTGTATTTTAACTCATATCGTAAGCTGGTTTGGGATATTAAATAAATAGATGCATGTTCAGAATAAGGACCATCACCACCTCAGCAACTATAATTCGAACAACAAAAAAATGACGCTGTTGCTATTGCATATTATATAGTGGCTCAGGTTTCTACATCACAAAAATTTAGGGTTCCAGGTGAACCTGGCTTCTCATTTCAGAAGAACAGTCTCAGATACATCTCCAGTTTGGCCAAGCAAACCATGGGCTTTCTGTCCATGATTTGTTTATTCTGATTCCTAAACCCTCAAAACTGTCTTTCCCCTAACAAACCAGAGTCATAAGCTATGTGGATTCAGGATATTATCAGAATCAAACCACAAATGCAAGATCTGTGGTTTGTTTAAACCACAGGTAGAAATCTGGCAACCCAACGGAGTATAAGGCAATGGTGAGGAATGTTGAAAACTACAGGCCGTATGATTTCCACCTCTGACTTAGGCAAGCAAACTAAAATTCTCCAGAATTCTGTCGTATTGTGGCAGTCTTCTACATTTAGTGTGATATACAGTCTGGGCCTGAGAGGAATTCAGGAGATGCAAGGGTTCTCTATGGGATAGTAAGAGTTGTGTGTGACCCCTTCATACATCATTGAATGGTGTCACTCTCAAGTGATGAAACACACACATATGGAGCAGTCCCAAATATCAAATGTGATGGAATCAAGGAGTATACATGATACCTTCCAACTGTCCTGATTTCACAGGAACAGTCCCAATTAATCCTCAGTCATCCCATTTTTTCAGTTGTTTTTAAAATGTCCCAGTTTTTCTCATCTCCTTCCATGTTCCTCCTTTGCCCTCAGTGTACTTCAATTGCTGCAAATTGAATTCAAAGTGCAGGAGTAGTTTGTACTCAATGAACTCAGCAGTGGCAAACCCCCTCTAAACAAATCTTGCCAAGAAAGCCTTGTGATAGGGTCACTTTAGGATTACTGTAAGTTGGAAAATGACTTGAAAACATGCAACAACAGTAACAACAATTTACTGTGGGGAAAGAAGAGGAGGGAGTAGAATCTTGCCCTTCCCCTGCAGGCAAAAGCAAACTGCTGCAGCCTCTCCTAGCTTATGTGTTTCTTCTCTTTAATAATTTATCCCATCTTGTCCACACTCTGATGTTGTCCCAGTTTTCATCCATGACATTTTTGAGGGTATAGTATGTCATAGTGGGCCTAAATACTCTAAAGGCACTAGATCCCATCCGATCTTGGAAGCTAAACAGGGTCAGCCCTGGCTAGTACATGGATGGGAGACCACTAACAAATACCAGGTGCTATAGGCTATTTGTCAGAGGAAGGAATTGACAAAACCTCCTCTGAGTATTCCTTTCCTGAGGAAACCCTATGAAATTCAGGGGTCACCATAGGTGATTTGCAGTATGTAATACAAGATGCTAGAGAAAGTGATCTTCCTGTATACCTGATCATGCTGTTGGTCCAGCTAGCCTATTCCGGCAACATCTCACTTGGCTTTCTGGCAGAGAGAGGACTTTCCCATCACCTGATCTCCAGAAACTACCCTGCCACTCATCTCCATGTAAAGCCTGTCCAGATACCCCAGAGCCTTTCCTTGCGCCACCATGCATGCAAACCATGACTTTTCAGAAATGTGGATTCTCAAAAAGAGTCTTGGATTTGTTGGAGCCCAGTGTTTTCTGGAAATATGGCTTCTTTGTCTTTTTCTTTTCCAGGGCCAGTCTATGTAACTATGCTTCTTAGCTGTGGGGCATTCCTGGCTCAAACAAAATCTCTTTTGTTACCTGTTGGAGGGAGTGCCTTTCCTCTTCAGAATACACACAAGCTGCAACCAGGAGAGTATCGAACCATAGAAAGGAGCAGAATCAAAAGGCAACAGAGAAGAAAGCAACACATGATGCCCAAGGTGCAAAGGAAGCCACAGTGTGCCACACATACATACACCCTCCTAGCCATGCGCTGCAGCTGGATTTTATCAGCAGGTGGAGCGGGGAGAGAAGGCTGTCAGGTGAAAGAAGTAGTCCCTGGTTTCTTTTCTTTTTCAATACACCCGCTAGCAATTTTCTATACTTCAAAGCTGGGGCAACCTGCCCGGGAACATGTCGACCTTTGGCACAGTTATTTCTCTTTCCCAAACTTGAAAGCACTTGACTGAAAATGGAAAGGTAGGGGGGAGGAAACTGACATTTTCTTTTGCTCAGCTTTTAGTTGGTTTTCTTTACCCTGCTAAGGAGGTTACAAAAGGATGGCTCTTAGAGGTAATTGAAGTCCTGAGTGAAGCAACTTGTGAAACTGACTCATTCCCGGGTCAAAGCATCTAGTTCAACATGCTCTGCAGCCAGGATCTTATTTGACACGACTTGAGTATTCTTTACCTAAGAAAACCCTGTGAAATTCGTTCAGTCGCCGTAAGTTGACAGGTGACTTGAAGGCAAATACACAAAGCATAAAGCTCTACCACCACACTTATGGAAAGATCTGTGCCAGCCATTTTATGGCTTGTATTTCATGGTGCAAGAGAGCTCTCCTAGTGGCCAATCAGTGGTTGTTTCAATCAGGGAGAGGGAGGCTTAGCTTTACCCAGGTGCTTTTGTTGCACAGTCTTGGGAAAAAAGTGTTGCACAGGGTGGTACTGAATACCTCTATTCAATGTCCCAAAAAAGTATAGGCATAGCTCAGTTTACAAGAGCCCTGGTGGTGCAGTGGTTAAATGCCCGGAGTGCAGCCACAACATTGTGAGTTCAATCCTGCAGGACTCCAGGTTGACTCAGCCTTCTATCCTTCCATAGTTCGGTAAAATGAGTAATAATAATAATAATAGTAATAGTAATAATAATAATAAATAAATAAAATTTATTTGTATCCCGCCTCTCCACATGGATCGAGGCGGCGAACAGCATGAAATACAATGTTCATTAGAAGACATTAAAAGACATTAAAAACATACCCAATTCTCCTCACCCACCAACCTCGCTAAAACCAACCCCCTAAAACACATAACAATTAACAATTAATTAACTATTAAAAGAACAGCAGGACAATTGGTGGGAGGCAGTGGAAGTACTAGTCTTGGAAGGCCTGTCGGAAAGAGATCAGTCTTGACTGCTTTTTTAAAGCAGTCAAGACTGGTAATATGCCGGGTCTCCTCCGGCAGGCCATTCCATAGCTTAGGAGCAATAGAAGAAAAAGTCCTGGCCGGCCCCTCCCTAAACTGCCAACCCCAGCATTCCATAGGATGTTGAAAGTGGAATAATCACGCTATAACAGTCTAGTGCAGAAATGGCCTTAGTTTGGTGATGCAAAATGTGTTTGATGCTACCACTTTTAAGTGCCTTGTGTCCAGGTTGTTGATAGGTACTGCATGTGTATGTAATTCTGTTAACCATGACAGAGATACAGATGTATTTATCATCTTCATCAATTTATCTTTTTTTTTTTTAATTTATCATCTTCTGTAAGAAAGAATTAAGGCTATCATTAGCTGGGCATATCTTAAGAAAAGATAATAATGCCTGCTAAAGTTGAAGAGAGTTTGAAAAGAGGAAGACCATCACAGAGATGGATTGATTCAATCAAGGAAGCCATGGCCCAGAGTGCAAGAATTGAGCAGGGCTGTTGATAACAGGGTGTCTTGGAACCATTCATCTGTAAGGTCGTTGCCACTGGAAGCTAACTTGATAGCAGTTAAAACAACATAAGGAACTAGGACTCAAAACAGTGCATAAGGATACCATTCTGGGGTATTTCACTATTACAGATATGGAAATATGATACTTGAATTGCTTCAAGATCTCTCTTTCTTCCTCATTCTTGGCTTCTTTGTGGCTGAAACTCCAATGTTTTCAGAATGTGCATGTTCACCTATGCAAATCAGCAAAATGGAACAAAACCCACCCTGCAGGTCACTTCCAAAACGGAACGGAACAGAATGTAACACCTGATATTCACAATTAAGCATTTCCATTCTTGTAAACGCTTGGGGTTTTGGTGATCTCCATGCAAGAGCGAACCAACTTTCTGTATGCAGATTCAAAGGAAATCCTCTGCCCCTCAAGCCCATATATTCTTTTTCAGATTTTCTACCTTTATGAGTGGCTGTGGATGAAACATGGTGTGGAAATTCCCACAATGCTCTGCTTCTGAACCTGCCAGAGACATGTGGAGCAGGCAAAATTGCTAGACTTGCTCTAACCAGGAGTGAATTTTTGAGTAGAAGGACGGTGAGCCCTTTTCAAGTCCACTTCTCAAAACAAACTACTGGCTTCAGAATTCTTTTAAATCTCAGCATGTATTCACACAACACAGTCAAAGCAGTCAGCAGCATTTTAACTGCCATGACTGTGTTACCACGGTTCTGACATGCACAGTGATAGCACTAGATATCTCTTGATATCAAACTTATTTGGCCTTCACTTGACCTTTCTCTGCCACCCTGCTCCATGTGTTTGCAAGAGCCACCGGACAAGCATGTAAACAGGCGCGGCCGGTAATGGTTGGACGTTCCAATCCCCATTTAGGCAGGCAGATTAATGTCTCTCCGTTGCTTCAGGGACCATTTTCTTGCAGACACACCTTGCTTAAGCGCGACTCTACACAAAGACGCATGGCCCAGAGCCGACACTTTCTTTATGCTGAGCCATTTGCATACTGGCTACACTATTGTCGTCCAGCGCTAAGCTCATCACGTAAAACCTGACCTTTTCCAACGCTTTTGTCCTGCTCCAAATTCTCTTTGTTCTCACCGAGCATGGCATGGCCTGTAGGCACAATCCACCCTATAAAAAGTCCCTGATTCCGAGCCCACCTCGGAACACTCTGGACTGCTATCCTACCTTGCTGTCGGTTTGTCCAGCGAGTCGCCCCCTCAGCGAACCGCACTGAGCTTTCTTCCCTGCAATCCTCTGTTTCTCTCCAGGACTATGAGAAAAGGTGCCGTATCACCCATTTCCCCCGAAAAACTTATTTCTAATTTCTAGTTAGCTGTGTACTTGTGGTGTCCTTTCTGTTGTTTGTCCTTTAATAAAACTATTATTTTTACTATTTTAAAACCTTGCCTGACTGCTCTTCTGACCTGACGCTGTATACATAGGGTTACAAGATCCCAGCTAACGTTACCCTGCCTCTCGCTAGCTTAAGAGAGTGCTCGAGTTAATTTCCCCATCTTGTGTTTTTGCTTGGTTATTTGGGTGCCCCTCCCGAGACCCCCATAATACAGGGTAACAACTGTATCCTATAGAAGTAGTTTAAAAGAATTCTTAGAATCCTACACTACAGAGCAGAAGTGGTACAGATCAGGGCAGTTGATTACAGTCTCCCCACTCAATGTGGTGGTTGTCAACTAGTGCTGGTCCATCAGCCATCAGTTCCTAGTCCAACATGAGTTTCCAGGAAGGGAAACTAATACAATAATAATGTAGTCTAAATGTGGTACTGGTTCCTGGTATACTGAGGGGATAAAAGGCCAGTCCATCATATCAGTTTCAAAAGCACTGGGCTAGAACTCTCTGAGAATTCTAAGTACATCCTTAAACTACAAATCCCAGCGTTCTTTAGAATGGAAACATACCAGTAATGGTCAATCTACTATATATATGAGATCTGTGACTATGTGTTTTGGACCAGGCTTCAGTTGATACATCTTGAAGCAGATTCCACAAGTCTGAAGTCTGACCAGCCCTGCAATGAATATGGTTGTCAGATCATGGGGCCTGGCCCCAAGTCTTCAGTTTTTATGAGTCATCTCCAGGGTGAACATTCTCCAGTTTTGGTGAACTCAGCTGCAGGGAAGAGGAAAAGGCCCTGCAAATCTCCAGTTCAGCTGATGCAGCAGCAGCTTGCTAGAATTTGCACTGTAATTGATCGGTTGCTGCAACCGATCACCTCCAGGTGGGTTTATGTATTTATTTCCTCCTTCTCTCCCAGTCATTGTGGTTCCAGAGATCACCCTCCACTCTGCCTTGCATCCACCTTCTGGCTACGTTAAATATTCCTTATTGCATCTCACAATGTAGGTAAAGAGGGACAATCCCCTCATTTCACTTGGATCTGGAAACAGCTAAGATTTCTTTCTTAATCTCCAAACAGGAAGATACTTTCTGTGTGTGTGTGTGTGTGTGTGTGTGCGTGCATGCTGGAATGACAGCCAGGGGCTGTCCCTAGCTCTCACATTTTCAGCCCAGAAACCTCAGGGCCAGAGGCAATCCTGAACTGGCAACTCTGGCTATGAAAGACTTCCTGTTTGGCCTAGAAATCTCCTTGAGCATCAATGGAAGGACACTGAGCAGAAGTGGCCCTGGCTCTGACTTCTCCACGATCTCTTAATGAATGCTATAGCCACCTCTGGGCTCTTCTCTGACAGTTACCTACAGTTTAGTTGTGGTGGTGGTATAGTCTTGAACCAGGGTTCTGTACAGATAAACTCTTGGTCATGCATGTCACTTTCAACATCCTATGGAATTCTGGGGTTTGCATCCGGCCCCTCCCT
The DNA here is from genome assembly GCA_948474755.1 of Ctenosaura bakeri. Classification (NCBI taxonomy): domain Eukaryota; kingdom Metazoa; phylum Chordata; class Lepidosauria; order Squamata; family Iguanidae; genus Ctenosaura; species Ctenosaura bakeri. The sequence continues at coordinate 125,846 of CAOLHI010003698.1, read as the reverse complement.
AAACTGCAAACCCCAGGATTCCATAAGATGTTGAAAGTGGAATAATTGCACTATAACAGTGTCGTGCAGAAATGGCCTTGGTTAGGTAAACAAATAGACATACCTTGATTAAATATCAAATAAATCCAATAAATTAAATCAATCCAATAAATATATAAGAAGCAGCTTTATGAGCAGCTCAAACCCCAAGTGGTTGGGATCTTGAGCAAGTATGGAAGGGTTACCTTTTTGGACCTCTGCTTCCAGAATTCCATAGCCAACATGCCTAGCATTTTGCAGGAACAAAAAAATGTGAGGTTGTTGTGGGTTTTCTGGGTTTTGAGGCCGTGTTCTCTTAGTATTTTCTCCTGATGTTTCACCTGCATCTGTGACTGGCATCTTCAGAGGATCTGATCCTCTGAAGATGCCAGCCAAAGATGCAGGCAAAATGTCAGGAGAAAATACTAATAGAACATGGCCTCAGAGCCCGGAAAACCCACAACAACCTATGGATTCCAGCTGTGAAAGCCACAACTTTACAAAAAAAAGTGAATTTATCAAACTCTAAATCTTGGGCATACGTTGGTAAGGAAGGGGAATTTGAGCACAGAATTTGCTAAAACAGTCCCTCCTTTTCTCCATTCTGAATGACTGAACTGGATTTTTGTTTGAAAAAGGTAGAGGTTGTCCTCTGAGCATTCCATGAGTCTTAGAATCATAGGCCATTTCTGCACTACATTGTTATAGTGTTAGTATTCCACTTTCAACATCCTATGGAATCCAGGGGTTTGGACTTTAGGGAAGGGCATTTAGAATTCTGAGCCAGAGAGCTCTTTGGCCTCAGTAAACTATAAACCCCAGAATCCCACAGAATGTTGAAAGTGGAATAATAGCACTATAACACTGTACTGTGGAAATGACCTAAGAATAACACATTTGAGATAATAGCATGACTTTTAAAGGCTAAATGAATGAATGAACTAACTAATATATTCATATATATTTATTGTGGTATGTGAGAGCTGTAAATAAATAATCATGAGGAAATATAAAAGATTTCCAGTTTGAAGCAGTAAAATTATTATTAATAATTAAAACAGCAACATGGAACAAGACAGCTTTAAAAGGTATAGCAATTTAAAAGCATGACTTTTCTTCCAAGGTTTTGGACTGGTACTATTGGGAGCTGTGATCCGGCATCATCTGGAGGCCCATTCAATTTTCATTCCAATATAAAATGATGAAAATACTGTGTGCTCCATATGTTGCTTACTGGGTCAGCAAGGAAGGATTTGAAAAAAAGCTCTCAATAGATTGAAGAGACATTTCCATTGTTGAGTAATAATAGCAATCAAGTCCTTGGCAGCAGTCTTTCCAGAGGGATATGATCTAGTGAACCCTTCATCTTTCTGGGTGTGCTGATTCAGAAAGATCCAGACATGGTGAGTGACTCTCCACAATTGTGATTCATAGGTCTCTTGGATGGCCAGTTGCTAAACACTGCCTATAATAGGAGACTGCTATGTTTTTCATTGTACTTGGGTTCTTCTTTTTGACTTCCACTTAAGCATCATGTTTAAGAAGATTTTTAACACATTCCTCTCTCACTGAAAAAGAACTAAAGCTACCATTATCTAACAGTGGCCTAGATCCAGTTAGTATCCCAAGTAGAGTACACCTACTGAATCAATGGGTTTTACCTGTCAACAACAATTTTCCTATGAACTCCAGCAATTGATTCAATGTGCTCTATTTAAAACCAACCATTACAATTCAGGCAAGAGACTCCCATGTGGCTTGTCTTCCTTTCCCATCAAACTGGGGAAAATATAGCCCAAACTCAGATTTCAGGGACCTCATTAGCTTTTAAATGAGCCATTATAGCAAACCTTTTCCCCAAGTAGCATACAGCACCTTTGCATCATAAGCATTCTTCTGGGCATGGGCAAAATTAACATGGTAGGGACCCTGGAGCATTTGCAAAATCTGTGATAGTTTTACTCAATTACTCAGGTAACTCAGAGAATACTGGTGGCATCAGAAAGATTGGGAGATTTAGGAATAAGGAAGAAATAGGTGAAGAAATCTATGCCCTTTTCCTTCAGCATGACCCCCTTTGCCTGTGAGGTGCCTGGAAAAAGTGTCCCACTTGAATCATTGATCATCTGGTAATGTTATATTCTCATGGAAAAGGCAGGGAACTGAGGAGATCATCAAAGTATCCCAGAAGCAGGGACCTTCTTTGATGATCTCCTCAGTTCCCTGCCTTTTCCATGAGAACATAAGAAGAGCAGTGTTAGATCAGATCAAATGCTACCCACCCTAGTCCAGTATTCTGTTCCCACGTTCTCCACCCACTCTTCATGTTTTTGTACCTTTGCCTGTTCTGTACTACTATTGAAGCCCAGAGCTTAGGGGGAAAATACTTGTTTGGACTACAGCTCTCAGAATCTCCAGGGAACACAGCTAGTGCCCAAGCGGACTAGGATATTCTGGGAATTGCAGTCCAAGGATTAAATCCAATTGAATCAAGACCTATTGAATCAATTGCTGTATTATAAATCAACACTTAGGTAAATTCTACTGATTCAATTAGTCTGCCCTAGTTGGGACTAACAATTGTATTTAAGCCTCCCAAAATAATGGGCACTGTAGTCTAAACAGTAACTTTTCCAAGCTCTGTTGCATCTTTTTTGTTTCTGGGATCCAGTTAATTCCTTTCACTACTACTGTGTACCTCTTTACGAACCTGAGCCTGCACTCCGTGACCCTTCGTCCCAATCGAAACTGGCAACTTTCCTTTCCCTCACAGAATGTGGTTTAGAAACTCTTTCCCTTTCTGAGCTATTAAAGATTTCAGCCATTATACCAATTCAGCCAATGTCTATTGCTGGTTTTGCCAACAGTGGCGGTGATCTATATCTATGTAGTGGTGATCTAGATCTAGATCTAGATCATCTATATCTACAGCCATTTCCACACTAGACTGTTATAGCACTATTACTCCACTTTCAACGTCCTATGGAATCCTGGGGTTTGCAGTTTTGGAAGGGGCCAGACAGATTCCATAGGATGTCGAAAGTGGAATAGTAGCGCTATAGTGCGGAAATGACCCAAATCTGTATCTATATTTATAGCTATCTGTGTCTACATCTACATGCAGTGTTAGTAGGGACAGCTGAAAGCAGATGTTTTTCAGGCAGAAATGTTTGATCCCTGGCATCTCCACTCAAATGGCGCAAGTAGAAGAAGACAGAAAACACCTTCTGGAGATATAGTGACAAGCAACAAGTCCAGGACAAGGAACTGGTCTGGCACAGCAGCTGTTATTCCATATGTCTCAATTTGTCAGGGACTGTCCCGGTTAATCCTTTGCCATCCCACTTTTTCAGTTGCCTTTACAATGTCCCTGGTTCTCTCTTCTCCTCCCACTCTCCCCCCTTTGTTCTCAGCTTACTTCCATTGTTGCAAATTGAGTTCGAAGTACAAATGTAGTTTTCACAGCATTAACTCAGCAGAGGAAAGAGAAGAAAAGGGGACAAAATCTTGCCTTTCCCAGTAGGATCAAGCGAAAGCAAACGGCTGCATTCTCCCCCAACTTGCATGTTCTTCTTGCCATTTTGACCAAATTCTGATGTTGCTTCGCCACACATATCCCAGTTTCCATCTGCAAAATTTTGGAGGGTATGAAGTACTGCTGCTTAAGCAAGGCCCACCTCTGTTGGCCCTTTCCCTGAGGGCACCAACCACCAACATTATGGGGTCTATAAGCTTCCCCCATAATTTGCCATGATGCACCAGAATGACACTATTAGGGATATAAAACTCCCAGGAACTTTGAAGCCAAGGTGGGGGAAAAACTTGGTTTGTTGCTTTTCTGAAAAAAAAACAATTTTTTTTGAAAAATTGGAAAAATGCTTTATTAGTTCCATTTACAGATGAAAAGTTTGTATTACTTTAGGAATATAAGCTGTCTTATGTCTAATTAGGTCTGCATGAAATTATAATGTTTGGAATATTAAAAGTATAGTTTATTTGGATGGTAATCACAAATAGAATTTACTTTTAGAATTTTTTATTACAGACAGAGCAACAAGGTCTTGAACTGTAATGGAGCATCTGAACTCATCAAATTTGCCAATTTATGAGCAAGAAGAAAAGCAGGGGAAAAAAGAAAACATCAGCATTAGCAAAACAAAAGAAAACTATTTTGTCTCTTCTCGTCCCCAGTAGTGTTAAGTGGACATAAAACACTCATGCCCATAAAAAGAGCCGAGAAAATTAAACTAAGGCCATTTCCGCATTAGTATTTTAAAATGGTGCAGAGCGACCTCCAACGGAGGTCTTCTGCACCATAGAGTGGACTGGGGTGGACTACGTTTTGTAGTTCCACACCTCAATCCACGCAGGAGCGACTGGAACTGGTCGCGCTAAAAACCTCTTTTTAGAGTTTTTTAAAAAGCACAGAGCACGCAACCCCGTGCCGCTCCATCGCCCGGCTCCGAAGCAGATTTGCAGGTGCGCGCAAGTGCGTGCCTGCAGATCTTCCAGGGGCGGGCTTCCGCTGGCAAGCTTCTCCAGTTGGTGGAGTGCCTTCACCAACTGGAAACCGCCATTTGGGATGCCGGAGGACTGTGGAGCAGCGAACTCATGCTGCTCCGCGTTGCGACGGATTCGCCTGGCTGCTGGTAAGCTTCGTTTTCGGGCGTTTTCGGGCGTTCCCCCCCCCCACATGCGGAAAGGGCCTAAGACTAGGAATTACAGTAATCTGATCCTGTACACAGGATTACACAAAAAATTTCCCCGTTAAGTAGCCTTTTGGGAGAGTAACTATATGAACATCTTGCCTTAAACATTTTATTTATCATTCTAAAAGGAAATATTCCATAATTCAATTTTTTCCCAGTTCTTGTGGAGGAAAAAAAAAGCTTTGGAAAATATTTTTCCCAAGGCCTTCACATCTCTGGATGCTGTATCTATGCATAGTGGAAGTTAAAGTGGCAGCTTTCAGCCATCTTTGGGGAGCTGCTGCCATCTCTGTGGAAGATGCTGGGGGGGGGGATGTCCCTCTGTTTAAGAAAGAGTCCACCAGAATGTACTTCTAAGAGGGGAGGGGGTCCACATCAGGGCCACCTCAGTCCTAGAGCCAGTCCTGCCTATCCAAGTGGACTAGACAGACGTGTAGTCTGACCTGACATAAGGCAACATCCTCTATTCCTACTCTGTTCTAGGCATATATTCTAAATCCTATGCAGAGCCAACATGAAAAACAAACAAACCAGAAATGCAAATGAAAAACCACAATCCCCAAATCCTTGGCTGCTGACAGCTGAGGATAAACAGGATGGGTTCATGTCCCCATAGGTCAGTGGTGGTAAACTTTTTTTTTCTTCCTTTTTTGGCAAGTGTGACACAAGTCAAATTTAAAATATGAGATAGAGCCGCTCGAATACACAATCCAGTACCTATGCAGATGCCAGTCCCCATGTGTGTGTGATGCTCTGGATATGGGTGTGACTGCAGTCCTGTCCCGAGTTTGCAAAATATACCTTTTGGACTACAAATACCAGCCAGGCATGAGAGATTCTGGAAATTGTTATCCAAAAAGTATTCCCTACTTCCCCAAGATCTGACGGTATGCTTTCTATGTTATATACTTTGGGGACTTTTTGCTGTAGTGCATGTCACAAATTTTTTGTTCACCAGGGTCAGCACCAAGGATTGGCACCTGTAAAAGACGATATCCATGCAGGGGTCCTATTATTAATACCCAAAAAACCCCTTGATGTTTTTTTTTTTAATCTTTGCTACTTGTTGCCTATTCAGTCAAACGCTAAAAGGAATAAGTCGAACTACAAAGTTGGGAGAGACCATAAAGATCATCTAGTCCAACATCCTGGAAGGTAGCCATCCAGCCTCTGTTGAAAACCTCCAAAGAAGAGACTCTACTCCACTCCGAGGAGCATATTCCACTGTTGCTCTCCTCATCAGGAAGTAGTCCTAGACATCACATGAGCAGAGCAATACATGTACCCATACAGTGCCTGCAGGTTTGGATGTGGCTCTACCTTACTGATTCCATCTGGGGCTCTTCCCAATGGCTTCACTTGTGATCTCACTCAGAACAAGCTTCAGTACCCATTCAAGTTCAGGAAGATGGAGGGTAACTGCCATTACAACTACTGCTCCACAGCATCTCCTACTGGAGGTGGCCAGCCCATTCCACCTATTGGTAGGCCTGGACCTCTTCTCTTGCACTGACCTTGGGGTTACATAATGCAGATCTCTGCAGGTGAACTTATGTATTCATTGTGTTATGCAGCCCTTGTGTTGTATATTGGAACACTAGACAACTCAACCAAGACACCAAATATACTCTGTTCCACAGTTACGGTTGGTAGGAACATGGGAGCAGGCCTTATCTTTAGAACACCCTACTTAGGGAAGTTTGGATGACTTTCTCTGTTGTCTGATTGGTGGCCTGTTAGGACCTTTCTGTTCTATTGAGTCTTTGGAAACTAACTGTTAAGAAGAGAAGGGCTTTTTATGGTGCTGTACTGTTTTTAATCTTTGTTTTAAAGCAGCTGTTCTTAAATTCTCCTTTACCACAGACCCCTTTTAAATATCTTTTGTTGCCACAGACCACCAAGACTTAACTCAAGATTTAACCCTGAAGTGCATCAAATATTTAATTTTTAAAGGGCCTTCAGATTTGGAGAGAAGCGAGAAATAAATGCAGTAATATTTTTACTGGAATGATTCCATACAAATTTAACTTGAAGATGATGATGATACCTGAATACCAAACCATGGCCTAATATTACCTATTAATTAATGAGAAGTGGCTGGTGATGCATTCCACTTGCAAGTCAAGTTGTATTGGAATTAATAGCTGAAATTTGTATTCTGAGTTCTGACTCTATGGCCATTGCTGCACTACACTGTTATAGTACTATTATTCCACTTTCAACATCCTGTGGAATCCTGGAGTTTGCAGTTTAGGGAGGGGCATTTTGAATTCTCAGCCAGAGAGCTTTTTGACCTCAGCAACAAAGAAATGTGAAAATGGCCTATGGTTTCCAAAAGGTTTCTATACTTTGAAGATAAAAGTTTGTTAAATATCTTTATTCCATTTTCCCCCCATTCATTCATCCTTTCTTTCTCTTTGAACAGTAAAAGCTTATTTCTTCCAACCTCTCCATGCCCCCCCCCCGTGAGGATATTGCAGCCCCCGTACATCTGCAGACCACAGGTTAAAAACTGCTGTTTTATAGTAAGATTTTAAACAGTTTTAGTTCTGTTGTTGTTTAATCTCACTGTTTGTATATTTTTGATCATATGTGTTTTTATTGTGATTTTCTGTCTTTTGTGAGCTGCCTTGCATCCCCCTAAGGGAAAAAATGGCATAGAAATAAAGGGACGGATAGATGGCTGGAAATTACAGTTGAGGGCACACCTAAATGTGCATGCGCATCCATCTGCAATAAGCATACACACCCATGTGCAATGTACATCCATGTCCAATGGTACCACATGCATAACTCCATTTTGGCAACCTTGATGTGAAGGCTGTCATTTTTTACTTTTACCAAAAGGTTCAACCACTTCTGTACAGAACGAATTTCAACACATGGTTTTCATCTAGGAAATGTTGGAAGGCATACTTTCTCTTGCCTGTGGCCTAGGTGGGGAGGAATGTGTTAACAGAAACACACACATACACACAAAATGCCACCACCAACTATGACTTTTCTGTCATGCCTCCTTGCTACAACACATTTTAGTGTTTAGCTTGGAGGGGAAGATACCCATAATTTCTGTTTTGGCTGGGCAAAGAGACTGCTGTTCAGTGATCCATCCCCTCCCAACACACACACACACACACAGAGACACATGCTGCCGGTGCTGCAAAGCTCGGACTGTTTGGTGCACTGTGTCTCCCTGAGACACTTTATCACCACTTTCCCCGCAAGCCTTCACTCCATCTGGCAGGGCTGACCGCTCCAAATGAAAGGCCCTGTTCACGCTTAGGGTGGCTTGAATTTATCTCTCTAAATAAGCCGGTTGTGCGAGGAGGAGGTTCATTCGTAAACACTTCCCGGATGATAAATTGCAGGCCGGACCTGGCCCTTAATTGGCGCCTCTCGGGGAAACGTCTCCATCAGGGCTCTCCTGGCAGGAGAAAAACGCACCGCACGGGGAAAGAGAGAAAGCGAGAGAGGGGCAAGGGCTTGAAAAGAGAGCGGCTCTCTCTCTGAGGCCCTGCAGAGGTGGGGTTTGTCTGCCCAATGTGCAAAATTCCAGAGCATCAGCTGTGATGGGGAAGGCACAAGGCCCTCCAGGGTCAGGCAGGCTCCAAGAGCCCGGCCCCAAAGGTCCTTCCCTGGCCATTTCCACACTGGACTGTTCTAGTGCTATTATTCCAACTTTCAACATCCTATGGATTCCTGGGGTTTGCAGTTTAGGGAGGGGCCTTTGAGGCTGAGAGTGGGGAGATGAGAAGGTTCTAAGTTGGCTGTTATGGAAAAGGGCAAGAAATCTGGACATCTGAGGTGGTTCCGAAATGGCCAAAGCCAGTTTTCAGTAGTGTTGCCAGTTCAGGATCATCCTACACTCTGAGGTTTCTGGGCCAAAATGTGAGACCTGGGGATGGCCCATGACAATGTCATCAAGTATCATTCACAGTTGCTCACTGCTTGACATTCAAACATACACATGCAGAACAGCTTTCCTGTTTGAAAATTAAGACTTATCTAGGGGCTGTTCCTAGGTCGAGTTTGGAATAAGGGGATTTCTCCTTCTCACTTGGGGAGACAGATAATGAACCTAGTCTCCTTACTTCTAGCCAGAAGGTGGATGCAGAGAAGAGTAGAGGGTGAGTTCTGGTGACACAATGTGCAGGATAGAAGGCAGAAGCTAAGTAAATACATAGTACTACCCTGGAGAGTTTTTGCAAGTTGCACTAACCAATCAGTTAATCCCTGGATATTGTAGCATGCTGCTGCTCTGCTAGCTAAACTGCTCCCTCATCTCTTGCCTGGACATGATTCTTGAAAACCAGGGACTAGGGGGCAGGTCCTGAGATCTGGCAACCCTGCTTTTCAGTTGAGAGCTGCCATCACTTTTCAAGACTGCATTCCCCAGTGTTGTGCTGGAATTCATCAACTGTGAGAAGAACTGGGTACTATAAGACGTTGTTAAAGGGGAATTATAGAAATGTCATATTCTGAAGCTTTAAGGGAGAAGATGAATGGCTTACAATTCAGAAGGCCAGATCTAATATTTAATCCCCAACTAGAGTAGGCCCGTTAAATTAATGGGAACTTGATAACTGAACACTTATCTATGTTCTGTTGGTTCAAGAAGTCCATTCTAGTTGAACCAGCCATTTCATTTAAGTTAGGAAAATCCTCTGTTCACAAGAGGCTTGCTCATGTTGCTGGTGTGATTCTCTTTGTCTTTATCATTCCAGTTTTCAATGAAAGTCGATCTATTATAAAGACAAAGTATAGTTTTAGGCAGTCTGCTTTTTTAAGAAAAGGAAGAGGAGAGAGGAAATGGAACAGGTTTGAGCTGGATATAACAAAATATTGTGGATATAGAGAAGGGATTTTTAGCAAGTGACCAGTCATATGTGAGTCAGCTCTGAGGTAGTGCATGTACCAAAGGAAAATATTATGTTGTGGTATAAAAACAGAAGTGTCTTTTGTGAGAATGAACCATACATTTCTGCTCTTCTCAGCATTGGTTGGGACAGGGAACTAGAAGAAAAATATTTTGGGCAACTTCCTTGTGGACTTTTGCAAGGGGAGAGAATGTGCTACCAAAGGCTATTAGCTTTCACTCACCAAGAGAGTGGACACTTGAATTTTGTGTAGATTTACATGTCCTGACTCTATATATGGCCATTTCCGCACTAGCCTGTTATAGTGCTATGATTCCACTTTCAACATCCTATGGAATCCTGGGGTTTGCAGTTTTGAGAGGGGTCGGATGGCCCCTCCTGAAACTGCAAACCCCAGGATTCCATAGGATGTTGAAAGTAGAATCATAGCACTATAACAGGCTAGTGTGGAAATGGCCCCTGACATGTCTTCAAAGCCAAGTCTACTCTGGGCATCTCATTGTAAGAGGGATATAAACAAGTTGGGATGGATTCAGAGAAGGGCAACAGGGTCGATAGGAGGCACAAAGTAGAAAACATTTAAGGACAAGGTGATGGAGTTGAGCATGTTCAGCCTGTTGAAGAGAAGGCTGAGGAGTGACCTGATTGTACTCTTTAATTACCACAAGGGCTGTCACAGGGAGAAGGGTACAGGTTGATTCTTTGGTTTCCCAGATGGTAGGACAAGGTCTGTTGGTTTTAAGCTACAGGAAGATAGAATTTGATTATTCATTTGAAGGAACTTCTTGATAATAAGAGCAGTTTGGAAATGGAACCAGTTTCCTAGAGACGTAGTGGGATCTCTTTTTCTGGACATCTTCAAAAAGAGGTCAGACAGCTGCTTGCTGTAGCTGGTGTTCCTTCACTTGAGCAGGAGGTTGGACTTGGTGGCCTGTGAGGCCCCTTCCAACTCTGTGGTTCTGTGATTGCATGATTCTGTGGTTACCATGTCGTCATTATAACATACGTCCAGGACCACAAGACCTGTCCAAGATGTTCTGCTGCCTGAGGAAAAAGACCAAGATGGTTGTTCATACATTCCATGTGCAAAACTCAACTGGGCTGGCAACTGAATCTTTCCCCAGTACTTGAAATAAGAAAACATCTTCCGACACATTTTAGGCAGCAGGGTAGAATAGATGAGGTGCCGGTTGTATGACACACACTCTCCTCCTCCGTACCCTTGCACAGCTTCTCCTACCTGAAGCAAACTGCCCCACTCTATTAATGGTAGGGCCAGCCCTGCCAGGACAACAAATATTCCAGCTTGTGCTCAGGTTGGCTCTCCATATTTGCCTGCTCATTATACTTTCTTGCTTGTCCTTTAAAACTATCAGTCAGAAATGTGAGAGACAGTAGTGGATCTATCAAGCAGAGTACAGTAATCAATTGACAAGGCAGAACCTGTACATCAATCTTGGATGTATATAGGGGGGCCGTTGGGAGAAAATTTGGGGTACTGAGAAATCAGGCTGTGAACCATCGTTAGCTAGTCAGGCAGCAGCTAGTAGAGGAAGAAGAGGACCAGAAGTGGGGTTTTTTTAAGGACTGGACAGGCTGATTGGAGCCTCAGAGAGGGAAGGTTGCTCCAGAAGAGAAGTGCTGAGGGGGCAGGAGTTGTAGAAAATAGCAAATAATCAAATCCATGTTAAACCTGTAGATGTGGAGGGCCAACTGTAGTATGAGCTTTCATAGCTATCTATCCACTTCTTCAGAAGCACTACTGAAGTAGATTGATAATCACAGAAGCTCATGCTAAAATAAATCAGTTTCCAAGGCACTGTTGATTCCTTTATTCCCTGTTTTCTATTTTAGGCTGAAACAGAAAAATACAGTCCTTTCACTGAAAATAAGATAATCAGCAGTGTGATATGAGGTAGCCAATTCAGCAAATGCAAATTGAGGTTGCATCAATGGAAGTATAGCATAGATCAGGGCTGGGGATCATGTTGAATGACAGCTCCCAGCATTCCTCAACATTGGTTATGCTGGTTGGAGCTGCTGTATGATGCAGTCCAACAACATCTTGAGTGGTTCATGATTCCCACAACACACAAACACACACACACACAGGGTTCATTCTATTCTGCTTTGGTGAAACCACACTTGGTGTCCTGTCTCCAGGTGACACATATTAATATCACATTTACATTATTAATCTGTTTTTATAAGATTTTAAAATTATCATTTTATTTTCCAACTTTAAACAAATAATTTAGAAATAATAGATGAGAAGGATTTAACTTTTTGTATAAAGATGTTTTTTTAAAAAAAAGCAAATATGAACATATCCAGGGACATATGGCAAAGATGGTCTTACAGGGAAAGGATAAAGTGGTTGGGGATGTTTAGTGTACGGAGGAGGTACAAATGTCTCCTTAACTCCAGTTCTGTCTTTGCTGTCCCTTCCTTTTTATGCCTCCAATCCCAGAATACCTTGCAGAATTCAGCCAATGGCAGAAGTCCTGTAGATTAGTCCCAAATAGAGTAGAACCACTGAATCAACTGTTGGATGCTGGATCATCACCGGAGTACACCGATTGGGGGTTTTCAGTGAAATGGAAACAAACCAAAACCAAAACAAAAAACTTTCACCAGCACTAGGTTTACTGTTTTTGTTTATAGACCCCTCAAAAAAACTAATTAGTGAAAAAACTATGGTAAGTCCATTCTTTTATCTAGCAGCTTGTATGGTGATTGCTCACTCACGGAAAAGCCTACACGATTTATCTTTGGACTGTTGGCACAAAAAGCTGTGGTCTCTCTCTCTCTTTCATTGACAAACTGACACAACACAACTCAAGAGATGAACTCCATGATGACTCTTTTATTATGGATTGGTTTTCATTTATTTCTTTTATTAATAGGAACAGAGATAATATTGATCCTCCTAGTTCTCATATTTGTCTTTGAAATGACATCTTAACCTAAAGGCAAGGGGGGGAAAAAAGGGATATGTATATATGCATGCATTGCATGTTTAGCTAAGGAATGCTGTCAGGTCGTAAATTTTATTCTGTTCTGTTGAATTTTGCAAAATTATATTATTTTCAATAAATGTTTAAAAAGCCACTAGTGTTCCCATATCTCAGGGCTTCATCTGAGGTCTCCAATCCTCAGGGCACAGGGGAGGAATTGCTGAGTGAGAGCACTGCCTTGAAAAGTATGTGTGTTTTGTTACTTTGGTCTTTTTTAAAAAAGAAATGAATAAATATGATTGATGCTTAATGTGCCAGGCTTAATGATGCCACCAGGGCCTGTTCACACTGACATTACTGGGAACTGCTCATTCAGCTTTCAGTTCAGAAATCTTACTGCCTTGTATGGCATTAATTTTGCAACTCTGGTCCACACATAGGTAAAAATTACTGATTCAGTAGGTCTACTCTGATTGGGCATAACATTAGGATTTAGGCCAAGAATTGCCCAGTCTGTTTGCCCAGACCTTGGCAATCCACCCATTGTCTCACCCTATTGTGTGTTCATTTGTGGCCTCTTTTTCCACATGCCAACAAGCCTTGTGGATCCATTGCCCCTCATCCTGTCAAGTGGGGTCAACAGCAATTAACACCAGGTGGTTTTTCAAACCTCACTTGATGCTGTCCTTTCCATGAGCTTTTTCTGTGAACATTTGATTCTGTACATGTTTGTCTGAACTTTATGGAGATCTTTTTGACGTGAGTATTCTTTATGAGATATGACAGGAAGGTACAAAGTCCGGGTGATGCGAATGCCAGCATGCTCTACCTCATCCTGTCATCATATTGCTTTGCTTAACTACATGTCATTCCATCTTAACTCAATCTTAACTCTTTCTCAAGAAACTCAAGCCTGTCTTTGTGGTTCTCCCCACTTCATCCTCCCCACCGCCCTCTGAGGTAGGTCAGATGAAAGTCCATGACTGGCTCAAGGTCACCCAGTCAATTTCATAGCTTGGTGAGGACTAGAAGCTGCCTCTCCCAAGTTCCAGTCCACCACACAACACCACAGTTGTTCCTAGATTAGCTAAAACAAGGGTAGAGATTGTGTGGTTTGTGAGCCATTGGTACCCCAACTGACCCCCCCCCCAAGGCCTTGATACTTCCTAAATTCTTTGGCCAAGAAAAAAGTCATTTTATATATATTTTTTATATATATATATATATATATATATATATATATATATGCATGAATATGATTACAAATCCTTTTGTGGGGTCAAAATCCATCCACCAAATGGCACCAAATGTCACTGCAAACCGATGTGTTATCACTTCTGGTCATCCAAAATGGCAAGCACAATGATGCATGACAGCTCCAAAGAAGGTGAAAATGAGGCATCATGACTGTCCTCCAGAGCATGGTTACCCTTGAGTTAAAACCAGCTTATCTGTCTATCTGAGCATTGCTCTCTTTCTATGCTCCATTTATCTTAAAAGCTGATGTACAAGCTCAGCCCCATTGTGTCCACCTCAGGACTTCATCTCTAAAGTGGTCTGGGCAGGTTGAATTAATTTCTTCACTCCCCAAACAGATGGCTAACAGCCAGCTTCAATTAAAAGGAAGGAAGGAAGGAAGGAAGGAAGGAAGGAAGGAAGGAAGGAAGGAAGGAAGGAAGGAAGGAAGGAAGGAAGGAAACCCCAGATGTCAGTGAAGCCTATTTTGTGTGCTTTGAAAGTCACTTTTTGACTACAAATCTGAGTGTCCCCAACAGGTTTATGGGGAATTATGAGATGTATGGTCCAAAAACAACAACAACAACAGTGCCCTTCCCAAGCTTTGGCATTGATTTTACACTCTCCCTTGAGTATTTACTGTAGAATAGACTTCCACAGTCTGGTGTACTTCAGAAGTGCTGGACTATAAGAGTCTCATCAGACTCAACTCACATGACCATGGGCTGTGGTGGCTGAGAATGATGGTACTGGTAAATCAACCGATCTGGAAGAGGGAAGATTAATCTAAAACTGCCCTTGTGATGGCTAGGCAGATGAAGAAACTTCCCAATGCAGCTCACATACTGGGATTAGGTCCATATGCAAGTACAATATATCAGCATCTTGGCAAAAAATCCAGTCAAAAGCAACTGATTATTGATACCATTGTCCTTTCTCATCTTTCATCTGGGGATCTTTTACAACAGACAGTTATAGTGCTATTATTCCATTTTAGTCGTCATGGCAACATCTTATGGAATCCAGGGATTTGTGGAGTGGTGAGGAACTAGAGCTCTCTGGCTGAGAATTCTAAATACCCCTCCCAAAACTGGAGGCCATGGAAACCACTGGGCGAATTTGGGCACGTTACACAATCAGTCTCCAGAAAACCCCATGATAGGGTTGCCTTACGGTCACCATAAGTTGGAAATTACTTGAAGGCACACCACCACCACCACAACAAACTGTAAATCTCAGGATTCCATAAGATGGAAACCATGGCAGTTAAAGTGGAATAGAAGTGCTATACCTCTGTAGTGTGAAAGGGCCCCAGATACCCCCTCCCCTCTTTTGTAGTTTGTTGACAGTTCCAATTGTCACTCTGAGGACTGATCCAGCTTCATCCACTTCAACAAATTTCAATGCTCCCATAGAGTTCATCTGGCCAGATTCATGCTTATGCTCTTCTAGTTGGTAATAAAGCATCTTTTATGGCCTTGTTTAAGAGTTGTTTGATAGTGGAACAGGCTGCCTCACAGGGTGTGGGGCTCTCCTTTTTACAAGTTTCTTGACAGAGGTTGAATCTGTCAGCTGTGGATTTCTTGCATGGGTACTGAGCTAGATTAGATTATCTGCTGCATCAACAGGAAAGCAATATTTTGCTTTGGTCAGATCTCACCTGGAGTACTGTGTCCAGTTCTGGACGTCAAGAAGGATAATGACAGGTTAGAAAGTGTCCAGATGAGGGCAACCAAAATGGTACAAGGCTTAGAGACCATGTCCTGTGAGAAGCAGCTTAAGGAGCTGGGCATGGAGAAGAGAAGTTTAAGAGGTAATGTGATTGTCATGTTGAAAAATATCAAGGGATGTCATATGGAAGATGGGGCAAGCTTGTTTTTTGCTGCTCCAGAAACTAGGACACAGAGCAATGGTTTCAAACTACAGGAAAAGAGATTCCACCTAAACGTTAGGAAGAACTTCCTGACTCTAAGAGACAGTGGAATACATTGCCTCAGAGTTTTCTGAAGTCCCCTTTTTTGGAAGTTTTTAAACAGAGGCTGAGGACCCTCTGTTGGGAGTGTTTTGATTGTGACCATTAAACAAATGCTTTTCCCTTTTGAACTCAGTTTACAGTCATTGAAGCAAACTGAGGACAAAGGGAGAAAGTAGACAGAGGAGGAGGAGGAGGAAACAGAAACATTTTGAAAGCAGCTGAAAAGTGGGCTGGCAGAGGATTAAATGAGGCTGTCCTTGCCAAATCAGGACAGTTGGAGGGTACAATTATCTGGACCCTAAGCTCAGAGTCAGGGTGCCTTGCACATGCAAATATGCCCTCGCCACTCTGCACGCCTAGGCCCCAAACTAAAGTTCTTCCACTGCAGAAGGGTTAAATCGCTCCCAGATGCAAAAAGGCAGCCAGCCACCCCCTTTGCTTCCACCCTCGCTTGGCTTGCCCTTCCATTGTTGGAGTCACCGTTCCTACATTGACTGCTTTCCTTTTGATGTCTGGCAATGTTTGTTTATGAGCGCCAGTGGCCTAGGTTAACTCTCCGGAAAAAGCTTTGACTGAAATCCCCTCCGCTGCCTTTCCTCCTCCTTTTCACAGGCCTCTGAGCCGATAAAACCTCAGAGCCAGCTTTCAAAACCCCAGGAAAGTTTGAGCATGAAACTCCTTCTCTCCACCTGCCTGCTTCCCTGGTGAACAGGGGCTGCTAATGGTGGGGGAAATGAAAAAGGGGTGAGAAAGAAGCTGAATCCAAACTTGGGCTGGGTAGATCTAAAGCACTGTTTTTATTGGTGGTAGTTTATGAGTGCATGCTGAAATTTACGGGAGTGGGGAGAGGAGAGAGAGATGGGGTGGGAGTGAGTCTGGAATCCTATTATATACCCAACAACTGTTCCAATTGAATTGAATAGCACAATCCGTAGCACAGTCAATCCACAACTGCACATACACAGAGATTTATGCTATGCAACTCAGATGTAGGATCTCGGTCACAGCGATCTGCTTGAATTCCAGAGCAGGAGAGGAGAACTTGTGGTCCTCCAGGCACTGCTGGACCACATCTTCTAGCACTCTAGTCAGCATAGGCAATGCTGAGGAATCAAGGGAGTTGCAATCCAGCTGTATCTGGATGGATACGTCATTCCTCTAAGCATCCTAGGGGGCAGATTGTAATAAGATAAGGCAAGACTGGATTAAACTAGACTGGCATGTTGTATGAAAATAAATAAAATAAATAGTTTATATATCAGCTTTCAACCCAGCAAGGCCCCTGAGGTGAAGTGCAATAGAAAAAACAGATGAAAACAGGGAAGCATGCAGCCAAGCAACATCACAGAGTGGGGTCAAGTTGGCACAAAGTTATTAACAAGGAAGATCATGCAAGGTAGGAAAAGCTGCAGCAGTTTGCTTCTGCCTGAATGTTTAGCATTGTATATCATGTGGAAATCATTTAATTATAATGGTTTATGAACACTGCAAAACTGGAATTTTTAAATTCACTAGAATTTCAACCCTGGAGAAGAGCCAATCAACCAATCAGGTTTCTATTGCAACGTCTTGTGGCTGATGCAAATAAAGGATCTATCTATGGCCATTTCCGCATGAGTCTGTTATAACACAATGATTCCACTTTCAACCTCCTATGGAATCCTGGGGTTTGCAGTTTCGGGATGGGCCGGCTGGCCCCTCCCGAAACTGCAAACCCCAGGATTCCATAGGAGGTTGAAAGTGGAATCATAGCGCTATAACAGTCTCATGTGGAAATGGCCTATGTTTTGACTGAGCCTGCTATGAAGAGCAAAAGACTCTGCTCCCTCATTTCCTCTCTCCATTGCTGAGTTTACTGAATATAAGCTTCTTTTTCCTCTTTGAACCCAGTTTGCAGCTACTGAAGCATGTTGAGGACAAAGGGGGAAAGGAGGAGGAGGAGAGAAAATGGGATATTTTTAAAAGCAGCTGAAAAAGTGAGGTGGCAGAGCATTAATAGGGGCTGTTCCACCAAATTGGGACAGTTGGAGGGTGAACACTGGCTGAACACTAGTTGAAAATGGCACTCAGAAGTGACGTTTCATCGTAGAATCATTGAGCTGGAAAAGACCACTAAGGTGTACAGTCCAGCCCCCTGCCATGTGCACTCCTGACAGATGGCCATCTAATCTCTGTTGAAAAACCTCCAAAGAAGGGGATTCCACTCTGAAGCAGCATAGTCCATTGTCAAACTGCCCTTACTGTCAGAAAGCTTTTCCCAATGTTTAGATGGAATCTCTTTTCCTGAAGTTCGAAGCCATTGTTCCATAACCTTGTTTCTGGAGCAGTAGAAAACAAGCTTGCTTCATCTTCCATATGACCTCTCGCAAAACATATCCAGCTCCTCATAGGGCATGGTTTCTAGGCCTTCTACTATTTTGGTCACTCTCCCCTGGATGCGTTCCAGCTTGTCAATATTCTTCCTGAACTGTGGTGCCCAGAACTAGACACAGTATTCCAGTTGGAGTCTGACCAAAGTAGAACAAAGTGGTACTATCATTTTCCTTGATTTGGACACTATACTCCCACTGATGAAGCTCAGATTTGCACTGGCTTTCGTAACTGCCACATCATACCGCACACTTCACAGATCACACCACTGATTCATGCTCAGCTTGTGATCTACTAAGACTCCTAGATCCTTTTCAGACGTACTGTGGCCAAGCCAGGTATCACCATCTTATCTGTGTGCATTTCATTTTTTTCTGTCCAAGTGTACTATCTTATACTTCTCCCTGTTGAAATTCATTTTGTTTGTTTTGGCCCAGCTCTCTAATCTGTTAATATCATTTTGAATTCTGATCCTGTCCTCTGAGATGTTAGCTACCCCTCCTAATTTGGTGACATCTGCAAATTTGATAAGAAAGCCCTCTATTCCCTTATACAAATCATTGATGAAGACGTTGAATAGCACTGTGCCCAGGACAGAACCCTGGAGCACCCCCCTGGTCACTTCTCTCCAGCATGAAAAGCAGCCATTCGTGAAACAACCTGACATGGCTATCAGTGTGGCCTCATGGGGGTTAAAACTGGACCCAAATCACTCTACTCCCTAATGGTAGGACTGGCATTAAGCTTGGCCCTTCAGAAAAGTAATGTTGGTTTCAAGGTTGACTCTACTGCAGGCTTGAGGTACTATGGTATCTGGTCCTCAGCCGCTATCTGTTAGGTTAAACATTGCTCAAAGCAAAACATTTCAGCTGCTCAGATTGGATTTGAATGCACACACACGTTCTGTGTTTGCTCACTGGCTAAAAGTACGGTGGGGCTCTCTGCACCATGCATTTGAGAAGATAGTTGCCTTTGAAGATACTAATTAAGTCAAGCAAATGTGCAGGAAAACAGAAAATCCCTTCTGACAATCCCTTCTAGTGTAAAATAATTCAGTTTTGTGTATTTGGGCAAGGATCCAAGATTTGAAAAAACTTTCCCCTCTGCCCTTAAGTCAAGTGGGAAGCTTTCATTCACACTGCTCTGTAACTGGGGGTGCTGAGGAGGTTTCGACAAGCTGATAAAAAGTAGCAGGTGAAAAAAGAAAATTCAGTGATCAAAACCCTATTTGTTTAGGGCAGGAGTTCAAGCTGATCCATAATGGCTCAAGCTCTACAAAGCAAGAAATCTGGAAGCTAACTCCAGTGCCTTTCTGAAATGCCCTTCAGCAGGATTATGATATGCAGTGTCACAAACTGTAACCTGGATCCTACAAAGAACTTGTGTTTTATAAATCTCTGCATGTAGCTGGAATCCTGCTAGTGACATGTGGAGGTTTAAGTCCACCTTACACTAGGATACTTTTGTTGTTGTTATAGAGGCTGGTGTTCCTTCCAAAATTCCCCTGATTCACTGTGGCTGGTGGTAGTGGGGGATTGGAAATACTTCTAGCTATGGCCCCATTGCCAGATTCATTACATCATCCATGAAGATTTCTGAAGGACATCAACAGATCTCAGCTGATGATGTCATCCTTTTGCATCTGGCTGTGGGGTTGCTTTGATTCAGATGCTGGAAGAAAGTTGGGGACAAAAACAAGCAAACAAACAGACATAGTCAGATGGTTTTGTGATCCCCTCTGCTCTCCATTAGCCATAAAATGACCATGAGGGAGCTGTAGCAGTTAAAATCTAGGATGCAAAGTGGTCTTGTAGACTAACTTTAAGACTAACTGAAAGAATTTGGTAGCATAAGCTTTTGTAGACTTCAGTCTACTGCATCGGATGCAAGGAGTGAAACGGTTAGCAGGAACAGGTCTTTATGAGCAGGCTATATTTATGAACAGCAATAGAAATGCAAAACTTGTGGGTATGGTGATAAGGTGGCAAATTCAGTTTTAATTATGGTTATTAGGGGACAAAAGGCAGGAGGAAAGATGTTGCCTAAAGCCAACGTGAGTAGATAACTGTATGAATGGTGGAGGGAGTTACTGGAATGTTGTGATGTGCTGGCTTTGACCTAGGATAATAGTAACATAATAAAAGTATGGGATTTAGTCAGGGTTGGCCCAAGACATTTCGCGGCACCTGTCTGTGTTAGCCAATTGATTAGTAGTTGAATTTTGTGAGTGGAATTAAGTGGGGATCATGCGGCCCTGTTGTTGGACTGCAGCTCCCAGCTGTCCTAGCCAACATAGCCAAAGGTGAAGAGTCCTGAGAACAGCAGTCCAACAGCATCTGGAGGGCCTTATGATTCTCACCCCTGAATATAGGTCTTCTACCACATCCAACTGTAGTCAGATAGCTTAGAGGATACCGGAGAGGCCATGTAGCCTACTCATCTCTACCCTCTAAGAGAGAGGAATGACTAGGAAAGGGAGGTTAGGTGGAACAATTGAGAACTGCTTTTGCCCCTACAATATCTGTTTCCCAAGGCAGCTGCCTCATTGTGCCTAATGGCAGGGCTGGCCCTGGCATTGGCCATTTCCGCACTACACTATTATAGTGCTATTATTCCACTTTCAACCTCCTGTGGAATTCTAGGATTTGTAGTTTACTGAGGGCAAAGAGCTCTTTGGCTGAGAATTCTAAAGGCCCCTCCCTAAACTGCAAACCCCAGGATTCCATAGGAGGTTGAAAGTGAAATGATAGCAGTATCACAGTGTAGTGCAGAAATGGCCATTGTTTCGAATGGCAAGTATTAGCTTGCATTTCTTCTGCAATCTCATACTTACCTTCAGTATCTCTGATTGGCACCAAATCATAGCTGAACAGTTGATGCTATGTGCACTGAATTTCATTAAAGCAATTGATCTGTGAATGATACATTCTTTTATTTAAAAAAAATCAGTAATTTATATTCATTAGTTTGATCAATTTTTTAAAAGGGTTTTTAAAATACTGTCTTTCCATGTGCTTAATTCCAAATGAAACAAAACAATTCATGCAAGTATCTGTATCTTATCACTCTGCAATAACAATGAAGCACAACACCACAGCAGTCACTTCAATCAGTCAGTCAATCAATCAATCAATCAATCAATCACAGCAGCAACAAAAAGAAGTAACAGCAGCAAATTAAGTCCTTACATTCAAAGTGTCTCTGGAAGAAAAAAAAGGAATACTTAACATCTGCTAGAAGACCAAAAGGAAGTCAGATAAGTGGAGCCTTTTGTAAAAAGAATTCCGGAGCCTGGGGCAACCATTAAAACAAAGCTCTCTTTCATGCAACCAGCCAAAACCTTAAGTGTTGGTTGACACCTCTAATTTTTGTTGAATCAATGCCTGCCAGTTTGACATATTCACTGATCTCTTCTTCATGGGAGCACATTACTTTCTGTTAATTAAGTTGGAGAACTACTGCATGTAACCCTAATGCCTTGGGATCTTTAGGGGAAATCCTTCTTCCTGTCTGGGCAGTGTTTGATGGATCTTTCTTGGTGATCAGCCCTGCCATTCCCCAGATGAAAAATCATTTGCTGAAAGCTATTTGTTGAAAGATGGAGAATTCTCTTTTGATAAAGACTAGGCTGGCTGCCTCCCAGTTGTTGCTCTATCATATGCAGAAATAGAAAAATTAGTGTTAATATAATTACGCTAAAAATAAAATCAGACTTAATTACATTTATAATGGAAGGGGGACACTTAGCTGTGAGATTTAAAGCTGAGATCCTATGTTGTTCTTGCATAATGTAAATCTCCCGTCACCTAGGGCATCAAATATTTGAACATAGCTATCGTATCTCTTCTTAATATTCTCTTTTCCAGGCTAAACACACCCAGCTGCCTAAGCTGCTCCTCATAAGGCACGGTTTCCAGGTCATTTACCATTTTGGTCTCCTTCCTCTGGACATAGAATCACAGAATCGTGGAATCATAGAGTTGAAAAAGACGCCAGGGGCCATCGAGTCCAATCCCACTGCTATGCAGGAACATCCATCAAAGCATTCCCAACAGATGGCCATCCAGCCTCTGCTTAAAAACCTCCAAAGAAGGAGACTCCATCACACTCCGAGGCAGCAGATTCCACTGCCGGACAGCTCTGACCATCAGGAAGTTTTTCCTGAGGTTCAAGTGGAATCTCCTTTCCTGCAGCTTGAATCCATTGCTCCTTGTCCTAGTCTCTGGAGCAGCAAAAAACAATCCCACTTCCCTCCTCGACATGACATCCCTTCAAATATTTAAACATGAGTATCATGTCCCCTCTTAACCTTCTCTTCTGCAGACTAAACATACCCAGAGTCCTAAGCCATTCCTCATAGGGCATGGCTTCCAGACCTTTCACCATTTTGGTCACCCTCCTCTGGACACTCTCCAGCTTGTCGATATCCTTCTTGAATTGAGGTGCCCAGAACTGGACATAGTATTCCAAATGAGGCCTAACCAATGCAGAATAGAGTGGTACTATCACGTCCCTCAACCTAGACACTATAGTCCTATTGATGCAGCCTAGAATGGCATTGATTTTTTTAGCTGTCACACCACACTGCTGACTCATGATCAGTTTATGGTCTGCAAAGACTCCTAGATGTCAGGAATTTCTCCCTGCTGGGCTGCAGCCAGCAAGGGAGGAGAGAGGCCAGGAACACTTGGGGAGTCCGAATATACCAAACACCAGGAAAACACAAGCCGAGCCAGGTCAAGTCCAGTCCAGAGGTGCAGGAGGCAGAGATCGGTACAGAGGGTTTCAGGGAGCAGGAGACACAAAGGTTGTGAGGGCTTGCTATTAATTTGCTGCAAGCAAGGAGCAGCCACGCCGGCAGGCTTAAATGGGTGCTGCTCATTATTGTTTCTCAGTCTAGTCCAAGCAGCCTCCCTCTCAGCAGCCCGTTTCAGCCTTCTGCATGATTGAGGGCTGATGGGCACAGCTGGCTGCAATTCCTCTGCATCACTGCTGGTTCCCTCTCTGCCATGAGCTGGCTGGGGCAACTCAGGCCCTTTCCGCAATGCATCTTTTCATGGAGCTGAGGTGCGGGGATCGCGTGAGCAGCCTCCAGCGAGAGGCTCTCGCACCCCGGTTCCTTCAGCTCTGCAACTGCTGCCCACTCACGTGAGAGCCCCGCCTCTTCCTTCTGCAATGCAGCCTGGGATTTTCCCAGGCTGTGGTGGACCAGGAAGTGCGAGTGCCGTGGCTCCAGAGCTCCGCACGCACAGCAAGTGCATGCAGAGCCCCGAGCAATGCACGATTGCACACCATTTTCGGCTCAAAGCCGAAAATGAAAAAGTGTGTGAGCGGCACCTGCCAGACCCTGGAGCATTGCGCGATTGTGAGTGCGTCGTGTGGACTGCTCCTCATATTCAAGCGACACTTGATGGGCCCTTTCACATGGCAAATGCGAAAAGGACCCGAGTCTCTGTTTGACCTTCAAGTGCAAAGGATGTTTGCAGGTTGACTTGCAAACATGGCTGGCTCAGCCCCCTGCACAATCAGTTGCTCCTCAATCACGGCATCATCATCTATCACACTAGATCCTTGCTATATGTACTGTGGTCAAACCAGGTGTCAGCCATCTTATATCTGTGCATTGCATTTCTTCTGCCAAGTGTACTACCTTACACTTCTCCCTGTTGAAATTCATTTTGTTCATTTTGTTCTAGCTCTGTAATCTGTTGAGATTGTTTTGTCTGTCCTCTGGGATATTAGCTACCCCTCAGTCTCTAGTCTCTGTTTAAGTAAGTACACATTAAAGTCTGACAGATTTACTAGAATGAAACATCCATGTTTTTGCCCACACTGAACAGCTTCCCAATTCCTCTTTTAAGCATGAGATAGAAGGAAACTGCTCCAGCATTTTTTAACACCTCATTTCTCTCCTAAACCACCCAAATCCATTGTTTTGCTTTCCCCTCCCTTGTAATCTCATATTCTTACCCTCCTCTTTTTCTTCAACTAGAATTATGTTTATTCCAGTTAAGTTAATCACTTCCAAGTTAAGCCAATCACTTCGGTCAAAAAATAAATTTAATTAAGTTGCCCCATTCAGTTGAACATTTCCAACTTGAATAATTAATATTGTAGTTTGTCGCCTGAAGGTCTTTTAATGGGTGGATGTATTTTTGTTTCTTTTATCAGTGTGTTTTCAATACTGTTTAATTTATCTTCTGTTTTTATTAACCTTTAAAAAGTTGGAACTGTGGTGTTTTGATTATATTGTTAGCCATCTCACACCCTCCAACATTTTACAGATGAAAATTGGAATGCATGGGGCCCAGCAACATCAGAATGTGGTCAAGATAGCAAAAGTTATTAATAACAGACAGGCTAGAGGAGGCTACAGCAGTTTGCTTTTGCCAGAGCCTACTGGGAAGGGCAAGCTTGAACTCAGTTGCAGCAACTGAAGTAAACTGAGGAAAAGGGGGACAGTGAGAGGAGGAGAGAGAAGCTGGAACTTTTTAAAAGCAGCTGAAAAAGTAGGATAACCAAGGATTTCTGGGGACTGTCCCTGCCAAATTGGGAAAGTTGGAGAATACGCAATATTAAGAACCGTTTTAAGGTGAATGTATGGGAAGAAAGGAGGTGTAAAGATCTAATGAATAAATTATATATCCTCATAAGCTTAGCATTAAAACATTTTCCATGTATGAGGTCAAACTGGCTTCGATTCAATTGGATTTGCAATGCAAATATCAAGTCAATTGTAGCCAGAATGCTTATCTGTATAAGTGCCTCTTTCCTTCTCCTTTCTGTTTTGCAGCAGCAAGAGTCGAGCCTAAAAAAGCATGACTCAAAATTGATTTGTGAAACTCAGTTGTGTAGGGATGTGGGGGGAGGGGGGATTTGCCCCAGGTGGCAATTTTTGGGGGGTGTCCCGGCCCTTAGCCATGCCCCCATGTGCCCTGGCTATGCCCCTGCACACCCTGGCCATACCCCCACGCACCACAACCATGCCCCCCCACACAGTGGCCACGCCCTTTGTGGTGTAGCCCCCCTCCCGCTCTGCTTCCACACACTCCAAGCTCCACCACTGGGAAACCCAAGTTACATTAACTTAGAGCTTGAGGGAGGAGAATGACTTTGCGCTACAGCTTTCAGAATCCTCAAGACAGCATGGCTAGCAGCCCTGCTGACTGGGGGATTAGTGATTTGAGAGTTGGACTACAACCCTGGAGATCAGTGTTCAGTTCCTTGCTCAGCCATGGAAATCCACTGGGTGACCTTGGGCACGTCACACAATTTCAGCCTAAGAAAACCCCATGATAGATTTCCTTTAGGGACACTATAAGTTGGAAATGATTTAAAGGCAGACAACAATATCAACCACTACCACCACATTCACCACCACACCAGTCTAAAAGAAGTTATTTTTTAGTTATGTACGTGCCTTCCAGAGGAGATGGGTGGACAGATTCTCACCTGGAACGCTGAGTAGGGCTTCCACTGCATGTGCGCTCAGTGGCTATCTATGTGTTGGCCTCATTTGCCAGTGGCATTTTCTCTCCACCTAATGGCAAAGGTTTCTGTAGCCTTGGCTGATACTCTCTATGATATCTGAAGGCCCTTAAGCAAAGACTGGTCAGGCTATGTATTGGGGGGCACTCTGGTATCTTTTATGACTGAATAGTGGTTTAAACTTGATGTCCTACAAGACTATGTTGCAGTCCAAAAGTAACTTTTTCTAGGCTCTGTGTTAATATGAACCACACAACCCAATAGTGCATACTCTCAGGCAAGTGGAGCTTAACAGCATAATCTAAATCTACTTTAAATCTTGAATTCTAATTTAAGAAATTAAAAGGCAGGGAGACGGAAGTCCTATGGGAATCATTCTTCCCTGGCCTGATGCTCATCTAGTGTCTTGCCCTACAACACTAATCATCCCCACCCAACAAGACCATAGGAGTTGTGGTTCCACACCATTGAGGGATGGGAGTTGTAGTCCCCTCACACATTTGGAAGGCCTCCAGAAAAAATGCCTGGGGAAAAAAATCAGTTTAGAAACCTATCTGGAGCTCCTTTCCTTCCCCCTCCCCATTATTTGCTAAGTTCAACCACAGTTGTTTGCTAAAAGCTGGGACCCATCAGAGATGTTAACTGAAGCTTTTCCTCTCTCCGCCTCTCCTGGAAGCCTTTGTTGTCTCAGCAAACAGGTCATGAATCCAACACACCTAACTGCCCAAACAAACATTCCTTCCAATTATCTGCGGGATGAAGTGCCTTTGACAAAGACATCAATCTTCTCAGAGACAGAGAGCTAGGGGTGTGGGAGCTTTTCTGATAGCCCATGTTGGAGTCCTTGACCCCAGTGTCTTTCTTCCCTTCCCCTGTGGATTCTTGATAACTATGTTAAAAGAGTCTTCTTTCATGCAGCCTCTTTTCATTGAAACCACAAAGGGTTGATACAAGCACATGATTTGTTGGCTTGGATCCAATGTTGTTGCTTCAAACCCATGGCAGCAAATTGGAGATAGGCATTACCCTGCGACACAGCTTGGAACACAGTCACATCTCCACATTTGCTAGGGTTAGGGGCACAGAACCCTGAAAAATGGAAAAATCTCAAATATCAAAATGTGTGTGTGTGTGTGTGTGTGTGTCTTTGGGAAGGGGGCTTAGGCATGGTGGGGAGAATGGACAATCAGGGTCCAAACCAAATCAGGGAAATGAGAGGGAAATGGGGTGGTTGGCATCGTGGTCCTATACTTCCTTTCTTACACACATCTCTTTCCTTGGATGTGTGGGGGGCATTCGAAGAGGGTTTGTACTGCTGAGAAATCAGGCTGCAAGCCATCCTTAGAGGTGGTGGAGTTAGAGGACCAGAGGAGGGTTTCTAAAATGTTGTGCAGCTTGATTGGAGCCACCAAGAGGGAAGCTTCTCCCAGAAAATGAGTACCTGACATGAGGAGGGGCAGGGGTTGGAGAAATTAGCAAATCCTGAAAGCCAAACCGACAAATGTGGAGGGCTGGCCATAGTTTCTTTCTTGGGGGTACAGTTACAATTCCGAGAACCACCAAGCTAGATCTCTGTGGGATGTGTGGGCAATTATAGCCCCAAAAGAGAACTTTTCCAAGTTACAAATGTGCTTTGCAAAAGAGAGAGGCACTGGGTTGCCTTATCCATTAGGCACAAGAGTCTATGAAAATTTTAGGGCCTACAAAAGCATCTCTAGTGGTACGTTGAGGCGAAGCAGGGAGTAAAATACAGGAATGCCTAGGGCCTATGGAAACCTCAGTGCAACCCTGGACAGGTGGACAAATGCTCATTTGTACCTGGAACTTTGAACAGGGCTTCCGCTGGATGTGTGCACCATGGCTGTCCATGTGTTGGCCTCAGGCTTGCCAGTGGTATTTCCTTCCAATCTTAAGGTGAAGAAATCTCTAGCCTGAGTAAATATGCTTTAAGATATTGGAGAGTTTTTAAGCAAAAATTGCTCAGCTGATGTACTGGGAGCACTCTATCTCTGGAAGTCTTTTATAATTGACCAGGGGCTTGAATTTGAGGGCTTATGTTGTTGTTTGCTATTGATTACCCCGCTCTTTTCTCAGGTTGGGACTCAAAGTGGCTTACAGTTAAAAAGATATAGTTAAAACCCACAGAATACAAAGGCAGTACTGAACAATGGAAAAGAATTGAAAGAATACATAATTAAAAACACACATGTTCATCAGGAACACAATATCCAGCAGAATATCCAGCACTCTTACCAATCCCTTTATTCTGAATGTTTGGAAAAATTACTTAGTTGGACAATGACTGAAATCCAAAAGAAACCACTAGCAGAACATGGATCTCTGCCAGCAGACCTATGCCAGTGTTCAGGTGTGAACTTTTGCTTCTCTTCTTCTCCCCTGCTGGTGTCCAAGGGCTGTAGGGCCTCCCAGGAGTGCCCCTCAGCAACTAATTGGCCGTGGGATTGAGCCCAGGGACTATCTGGCTCTCCTTGAGAATCCAGGGGAGGGAAAGAGGCAGTTGTTATCCTTGGGCAAGAGTGGAAGCTGCTGCTTTGCTCCAGGGTGTGCCAGTATCCAGATGTGCACTGGGAGTGCTACCATGTGAATTGGTGCCCATTACACATCAGGTCTCTCCATTGGCTACCATTTCATAATGGTTACACACAGATTCTCTCCCCCACCCAAGAAACAGCAGTCTTTATTCAAATTTAATGGAAACAGGAGCCACTGTACCTTTCAATACAGGGAAAAATCATGTGTGTATGTGTGTATGCATGTGTATATATATGTGTGTGTGTGTGTTCTATTTGTACAGGAATATTGTCACAATACCAGAAAGTGGAACTCGACTTTTTTCCTCCCCTTCCCTATTATTTACTGTAGGTATATATATTCCTGATGAAGCTGTTCACAAACTCTGCGAGTCCCAAGTAGTAACATGAAAAAGTAATATGAAATTTAAGGGCATTTCTGCCCTACATTGTTATAGGGCTGTTATCTCACTTTGAACATCCTATGGAATCCTGGGGTTTGCAGTTTTGGAAGGGACATATAGAATTCTCAGCCAGGGAGCTCCTTGGCCTCAATATACTACAAACCCCAGAATTCCACAGGATGTTGAAAGAGGAATAATAGACTATAACAGTGTAGTGTGGACTTGCCCTAGGACTTTGTATTTCTCACTAAATGACATACATCAAAGGGCATCAATTAAAGGGAAAATTGTTGGGGGTATCCTACCTACCTAGGAGTCATCATTCCAGTCTTAGAAGCCCATCAAACTGTAGTGCTCCTTCTCTATGGCTATTTTGGAAACCCAATGGTGTGTAGTGTCCAGATGAGGTTCTCAGCCTCAAGTACCAGAAAGATCAACAGAGAGGGAGCACCAGACTGAACATTTATAGACACACTGGGATGGAGGGATGTATCTGCCTGGAATCTCAGAAGGGATGGAGCCAGCCTGACCTCCCTTAGGAGGGAGTTCCAAAGTTGAGGTGGCACTACAGAGAAAAAACCCTTGTCGCTTATAGACTTATACCCGCCAGCCTGGCCTCATAGGGTGGTGTGAGATGGAACAATGCTTCTGACAATGATCTTAAATTTTGGACAGGCACATATGAGAGGAGGCAGTCTTTCAGATGTCCTGGCCCCAAGCTATATATATCTGCCCACCCTGGATTTAAACACAGTTTCATTCAGATTTCCTTCTTTAAAATAGCAGATTAACGCGGACATGAGGATTAATAAACTTATGAGTGACCACACATGAAAGTGACATGGACCGAAACTCCAGTGATTCAGTCCACTTTTTCTTCTATTCACCACAGAGTTAAAGTGTTTTTTTTAATATAATTTTTATTAAGTTTCACAAATAAAAGAACAACATCTTAAGATTTAACTTTTACATATAATGTTTTTGTTCTTCCCGTCTGATCTAGTTTTCGTTTGCTGAATTTCTATTTACATATAAAAATTATGCATCACAATTCTATTCCAATAATAATAATGAGTATAATGAGAATAAGAATTAGAGATAGGTAATAAAAATATATAAGTAGTTTGATATAGAATAAGCTGAATAAGTTTTCGATTGTAATTATATAAGAGAGAAATAATAATGTAAGTTCGTTTTTGGTTGAAATTTTTTTGTTTTACTATTAGTTGTATCACATGGTGTTTTATTTTTGTGTTTGTGTTTTTTTTTTCTTTTCTGTATAATCAATAAAAATTTAAACATTTTAAAAAAACCAAAACAATTCTATGTTCATCTTACATGCTTGATCTTGCATTTCCTTAGTCCACTCCTGTTATGTTACAGTTATTCCTCTTTAATTTCAACCATAATTCAGGCATTTTCACTTGGCAGTTCCCAGCAATTACTCATTATAATTTGCCATTCTGCTTTTATCTGATTATTCTATTTCCCCTTTAATCTCTGAGAGACAATATCTGCATTTCTATTCTCAATAAACGTCCCCCACCGTTGTTCAATTGTGGGTATTTGCTGAGACTTCCACATTTTGGCATATTCTATTCGAGCTGTTGTTATCATATACAGTATTATTCTCCAATGTCTCTTAATATTAGTAGTCTCAAGAACATTTGTCATATTTAACAGATAAAATTCAGGGTTTTTTTTACAAATTGAACCTTCAGTATTTCACACATCTTTTTATGTATTTCACTCCAATATTTCTTTGCCTTGGGACATGACCACCACATATGAAATATTGTTCCCACCTCTTTCTGACATTTCCAGCACATTCCCGTACCTGTATTGTGTATCTTTTTTAACTTGTCTGGTGTCATGTACCATCTATGAAACAATTTGAAACAGTTCTCTTTAAGATTCTGAGCCATTGTAAATTTTTGTGTCCTTCTCCAGCTCTGTTCCCATTCATCTAATTGAATTGAATGTCAAATATTCTGTGCCCACAAAATCATTGCAGATTTCACAGTCTCCTCCTGTCTCTCCTGTGTTAAAGTTTCTTGATATATATGGGTTAACAAATGAGGTGGATTGTCAAAGATCCATTTAATCACTCCTGTCTTTTCTTTGAATTCTATTCCATAAGTTTTCAAGTCCATCTGGAATCTCTCATTTAACTGACTGTACGGAAACCAACTTAATAATCCGTCCTGTTCCAGTTTTTCTCTTGATTTAATCTTATAAATATTTGTCATTGATTTCTCTAATATGTCTTCATATCTCAGCCATTTCTCTGTTTCCTTCCATCTTCCAAAGAAAGCTTCTTGAGGGGATACCCACATGGGTAACTGCCTTATGTTTTTACTCTTATATTCATTCCATATCTTCAAAAGCGATTTTCTGATAGAGTGATGTGAAAAATCTTTATCAATTTTTGCTTTATTGTAGAACATATAGGCATGCCATCCCATCCTCAGGTCCGCTCCCTCCAGTGCAAGCATTCTTGTATCTTGCAAGTCAATCCAATATTTTAGCCATGTGAATGCCGCAGCTTTGTAATATAATTGAAAGTCTGGTACTCCCATTCCTCCTCAAAGTAATTGGTCCGTCATGATGTTGCATTTAATTATTGGTTTTTTCCCTTGCCATAAATTTGATCAGGTCTTTCTTCCACTATATGAAAGGTTTACTGTTATTATGGGGAGATTTTGAAACAAAAAATTCATCTTTGGAAGTACATTCATTTTAATAACTGCTCTCAGAGTGAACGTGTTTTGAGTGTGTAAATGTGCAAACCAACTTTCACCCCTTCATTCATGCTTCATTGCCTTCATCTTTCAAACTTTCGTTTCAGTTCCTGCCAGAAACAATGCAAGAAGCAGAAAGTAGTTGATTGGTGTTTTTTCAAAAACTGGTTCTAATTTGCATATAACAGTAGAGTTTTTAGTTGGAAAGTACAGAGCTGGAAAAATCAACAAATAACAGATTTCCCCCCTTGAACAAGTTGGTTTTGTTTGTCTAAAATCAGAGAGTTACAAGTCATATGACTTTTTTCCCCACAGCATCATTATAATATTGTGTCGTATGAACGCAGGCTATATATATACCGTAACACTACCGATGGACTTCCGGTTCTGCAATGGTGGGGTAAAGTGAAGCTTCTTGGCTGTGGTTGCTGAGAAGTTTCTTGCACCGAGTGACAGGAGTGGATACATAAATTTGTGGAGTGCAAAAAATCTCACTTGATATAGTGAGATCAAATTTGGGGCTACGGAGATCCATTACCTTCTTCGGGCTGTGGAAAACTCATCTGTTGGTGGTGATCCAGAGCGGAGAAGAAGAGGGGATCATAGACGCCATTGTTGCCCAGACGCAGCTGGTTTCTTCCAGCACAAGCCCTGCCGCAGAATTTTTAATGGACTAGATTGGAACTTTGACTGGGGAGATCTGCCAAGATTGGACTCTACAGAGATTTAACAGCTACTGAGGTAAAATTTTAGAAAGAAAGAAGTCCATTTATGGATAAATATATCTAAGGGGAACCATTTGAGATAATTAGGATTATAAAAGGACACTAACTTACTCGAAGGAGACGTATAAATATTAGAAATAGAATAAAGGGAAATAAAAACTCTCTAATAGGGAGATAGAAGATCGTACTTGCAGTCAATAAAGAGAAGAGGGACGTGAGAAGAGTGGTGAGGGAGAGAGAAGCTTTTACTATTTTTCCCCAGTTTTTCCTTTTGGCGGAGCGGCGCGACGGAGACGGGGGACAGATTTGAGGTGGACATTTATTTTTTGCCTTCGGCTTCAGTTACGTTTTGATAGTCCACAGCAATAAGAGAGATTTTTCCCTTTGGCAAAGCGGTGCAACGGAGACGACAGGCAGATCGGAAGAGGACATTTATTTTTCTCTTGGGTGGAACGGCACGACAGTGACTGGGCAGATGCGCAGCAGACATTTACTTTTCCTTTCTCCGGCTTTGGAAGGTGGCGAGACTGAGTTGTGAGGCTGAGCTGCGAAGGTCTCCTGGTTTGAGGGGAGCGGTTCCCGTTGTCTGTTTGGAGTGCTATTTTTGGCTTTTATAAAAATCAGACTGGAGTTGACTTTTTCTTTTGTGGAAGGAATTCGATCCCCTTTCTCCCTTTGCCTGGTTGGACTGACGTGAGTGAAGTAGAGTTGTGCTTTGAAGACTAACTAGGATGGTGAAGGCTACAGTGTTGGGAAGGGGGTGAGAGAATCCGGGGAAGCAGAAGAAGAAGAATATTACATACGAAGGGCCAGAAGTGAGAACAGAAAGCTGCCTAAGCTGGAAAGACTATTTCTAGCAGCTTCAAGTCTGGATTATATTGTCGGTAACTATTTGTGATTGAAAGAAGGGGGGGAACTGTTTTCTATCTATTTACCTATATATATATATATTTAGATGTAAAGCTTCTAATTTGCTCCTTAATCAATTGACATAAATATCTGTTATATTATACTATATTATATATAAATATCAGTTGTGACTACTAGGTGATTAATAGTAATAAGCAATATTTAATTGTTTATCTTAAGAATGTCTGATATTTAACAGTATACATAATTAAAAATATTTAAAAGAAATTAAGAACCCTAGATAGATTGATAGAGTATAGATAACATATAGCATATAAGAACATATAACATATAAAAAATTAATTTAATGTATTGAGTTAGACAACAAATAGAGCTCTATAAATATTCATATATTTATATATTCACATATCTATATATCTAAATAATTATATATTTGATTAGTATTATATGTTGTATAGATTATTTATATTGGGACTGAAGTGTTGAAGTTGAAGTAACAATAACAGATTGAAATAATATACTGAAGTTAATTTGAATGAGGTAATGACTTAATGGAAACAAGGAAAAGAGCGAAGATGGCTAAACAACAGAGAAGCGCATCAATAGATCTTGGATTAAAACATTTTGAACAAACTAGAATGACACCTCAAGCTACTACTCCAAAGCAACCAGAACAAAACTTGGTGCAGGATGAGATTGGAATTGAAACAAGATATGAAAGATTTAAGAACTGAATTGAAGCAAGTTTTTAAGAGTGAGCTGAAAGAGATAAAGAGAGCTATGGAAACCTTAACAGAGGAATTAAAAGGAACAGCAACAAAGATAAATAGTTTGGAAGAAGAAGTCAAGAAGAAGAAAGAAATAAGGAAGTTGAAATTATACATTTGTATATATTTGTTATATAGAAGGATGCTCATAAAATTCATAAGACAAAGTAGAATAAATAAGAAATATAATTGAAATTTATTTAGAAATAAAAAATATATAGAACTATTTATTTATGTAGATTAAAATAGAAGATCAATAGAAAAAGAAGAAATAGAAATAGAATTAAATGTTGGATAGGTATATAAATTTATAGGTATATAGATATATAATTTTTAATGTATATAATTCTTAGCTTTCTGTTTCTTATATATTTATGAAAAGAAAGAATGATTATTTGTAAATATTGTTTGTTATAACTTTAATAAAAATATAATTAAAAAAATTGGAAGAAAGATGTGAAGCCTTACCAGAAGAACATGAACGAGACTTAGATGAAAGAGCCCTTTTAGAACTTAAAATTCGAGAAAATTGTTTGAAAATTAGACGACTCAAAGAACAGAAGAATCAAAATTTGACTGAAATTCTAATGCCTGCGCTAGCAAATTTTATGGAAATCCCTAAGCAGCAAATGGAATGGGAGATTGATAAAATTTTTAGAGTTGGGCCATACATGATACAAGGAAGAGAATTTCCTAGGGATATCGTGGTTGCTTTTGTGAAGATAACTACAAGAGACAATATAATCCAACAGAATATGAAGACGGCCTTTATAGTAGAGGATAATAAGCTTCTACTTTACAAGGACATTCTAGTGAGGATACTTCGGAAAAGAAGAGATTACAATTTCTTAACTATCCAGCTGAGAAGGGAAGAATTCCATACAGATGGTCTAGATTAGAAGGACTATCATTTCGCTTCAGAAATAAAACTTTCAACATAAATTCAGTCCAAGAGGTAAAAGAATTTTTTTTTTTCATTTTCAAATCTTTTTAATAAAGAATTAAAGTTTGAAATTTACAAATACGGATTTCACAAAGTCCATTTCACACGTATTCAAAATATGATTCCAAATGTAAAACATGATAATTTTAACAAAAGATTACTAATCTACATTCTGCTTTACATCACCCGTATCTTTAACTTAACCATGCACACCAAATCAATTCAACACCACCTTTCTCCCGTAACCATTTTTCTAATTATCTCCTTATAAATGGATTTGTTCATCCACATCAATTGAATCTCCAATCTTTCTTATTTTATCTAATAAAAATTCTTCCCTTATTTTCTTTTCTCTATACTAGCTGGTTCTTCATTAGTTTTTTTCCGTCCAACAATATCCCACCATAACCATTTCACTTTACTTCGCTTGCTTCCACAGTTATCGATTTCTATATTCATCCTATTCCGTTTCTCTGGGTCTTCTTTATCCCATTATTCCCTTTCTCTTCTTCATTTGTTCTTTATTTATTCTCTATTTATTTCTTCTTTTTTCCTTCGAGTGAACTCTTCTTTTTTTCCCTCCTCTATAATCTTTGTTCTATGTTCTTTATCTTCTAACTTTTCTTCGATTTTAAGCTTAAGAATCTTCTAATCCTAAAAGAAGCGAAAATCTAGTAAATACATCTCCTAATCTCTTATCCCTCTAATAGTCATTTTCCCCCACCTAGCTTCCCATATAAGGACAATCAAATCCCAGTCAATATCTATTTTATCCTTTGGATTTTGTGCCAATGATGCTGTTAATTTTTCCATTTCTATTATATCATATGATTTTAATAACCAATCCTCCACTTCAGGAGTTTCTGCTTGTTTCCATCTGCTTGCATAACATATTCTCGCCGCCACTATCATATGAAAGGTATCATTTGATGTGATTGTTTTTTTTTAATGGTCCTATACATTCATACATATTTAACAAATAGATTTCTGGGTTTAATGGAAATTTCTTTTGGAGAATTTTGGTTATATTATTATGTATTTGTACCAAAAACTTTTTCGCTTTTATGCATGTCCACCATAGATGAAAAAAAGTTCCTTTCTGTTCACACTTCCAACATTTAGTCTTGTCCATTTTGGTCATTTTTGCAATTTGTACCAGCGTGTAGTACCACCTATAAATGATCTTGAAGTAATTTTCTTTTAAAGCTACACTCTTCAATGTTTTGTTTATTCTATTCCAAGATTTTTCCCAACATTCCAGATGTAATGGTCTTCCTATATTCTGAGCCCACCTTAACATATTCTCCTTTATTGTTTCTTTTTCAAGTTCCAAGTTCAGCAAAACTTTATATAATTTTGCTATAATATGTTCAACTCCAGGTTTAAATAATATATCCAGTTCATTCTCTTCACTTTCTATCCCTACTGTTTTTCGATCAATTTTAAATTTCTCCGCTATCTCTCTCTGTAATAGCCAGTGGTTGAAAGTCCACACTCTACTAATTCTTCTCTCGTTTTCAACTGGAGCTCTCCCCCCTGGAGCTTCACTACATCCTTATATGCAATTCATCTGTTTATTTGCGGTTTCTCTCTCCCATAAAAAGCTTCGTGTGGGGATACCCACAACGGAAGTTTCAAATATACCTTCTTTTTATACAGCAGCCACACTCTAAGAATTGATTTTCTAATGAAATGGTCGTTAAATTCTCTATTTATTCTTGCCTTCTCATACCAGAGATATGAGTGCCACCCAAAGTGCAAATCAGCCCCTTCTAAAGTTAACAGTCCTTCATCCTCCAATTTGATCCAAGTGGTCCCCCAATCCAAGCAACATGCATGATAATATAACTTTAATCCTGGTGTTCCTAAACCTCCTCTCTCTTTAACATCTATTAAACCATGCCACTTTATTCGGGATTTGGAAAGGTCGCTTTTCCATTGCTTAAAAACCCCATCATTGGTTATAATAGGAAGGTTTTGAAATAAGAAAATCATTCTTGGCAAGATGGTCATCTTTATTGCTGCGATTCTGCCTAATAAGGATATATCCAAAGATGTCCATCTTTTTAAATCATCCTTCACCGACTGCCACATCTTATAGTTGTTATCATATAAAGTCCGTATTATTTTTAGTCAAATATAGTCCCAAATATCTTATTTTCTTTTCTGTTTTAAATTGAGATTCCCTCTCCAATTTCACTTCCTCTTGTTTATTCATATTCTTAGTTAATATAGATGTTTTATCCGAATTTATTTTAAAGCCCGATACTCTTCCATATTCTTGTAAAATCTTTTTTAGCTGTCTAATGCTTTGTCTTGGATTATCTAATAAAATTACCAGATCATCCGCGAATGCCCTAAGTTTAAACAACTGATCCTTTATTGGTATTCCTCTTATTTCCGGATCTTGTCTTACTTGTATATTTAAGATTTCAATCATTATTAAGAAGATCAATGGTGGCAATGGGCATCCCTGTCTCGTCCCTTTACTGATATTGATTTTAGATGTTTTTTCCCTGTTTACTATAATGTTCACTGACTGATCCTTATATATCACACTTATCCAATAAAGAAAATTATCCCCTATACTTATCTTTTTAAAAGTTTCCTCTATAAAGCTCCATTTGATATTATCGAAAGCTTTCTCACCGTCAAGGAATATCATTCCTAGCTTTCTCTCATTATGTTTTTGGTAGTACTCTATTATATTCAAAACTATTCTCATATTCTGTTTGATTGATCTTCCGGGGAGAAGTCCACTTTGGTCTTCGTGTATCCAATCTTTCAATACTTTTTAAAAATCTTTTTAGCAAAATGGTAGCAAAAATTTTGTAATCTGTATTGAGGAGGGCTATTGGCCTATAATTCCTTACATCTAAGTGGTCCTTACCCTCCTTGGGTATTAAACTAATCATAGCCTCTCCCCAAGAAGCTGGACGTTCCCGTTATCTAGGTCCTTTAACACCCTATGTAAGGGTTCTACCTGCACATCTTGAAAAATTTTATAATAATGAAATGTGAAACCATCCGGTCCTGGGGCTCTCCCCACTTTGAGTTTTTGGATTGCATGAATAGTCTCCATTTTAGTGATTGGTTTGTTTAACTCTGTCTTAGAATCCTCTTTAACTTGTGGTGTCTTAACCTCCTTCAAGTACTCCTTAATATTTTTCTCCAAATTGATATGATCTTTTTCCTTATAGAGCGTCTGATAATATTTATGAAATACTGATTATATTTTATCCTGTTGCCTATATAATTCTTCCCCGTCTTTAATTTCCAATATTGTTCTTTTCTCTCTTTCTTTCTTAAGTTTATAAGGTAGCCACTTTCCAGCTTTATTAGAGTGCTCATAATGTCTTTGCTTAATGTACAGTAGAGTCTCGATTATCTGGCATAAACGGGCAGGCTGATAGTCGGATAGCCGAAAATGTCGGATAATCCAGAGGGTCTAAGTAAAGCCTTGAAATCACTATGAGTTGCATTGTCTCTCCATTGTCCAGTCTCTTGATTGCCTCAAGTTTCTGCTCCATTGGTACAACGACCTTCTTCCTTTTTGTTGCAATGCTTGGGGGCGTGTTTGGGGGCCTGACTGTGCCCGTCACCTTCCCCATTGCCATGCTTTGGCCCTTGTTTTGGGGCCTGGAGGTACTTGCCCTGCTCGCTGTCGCCACCACTGCCACGCTTGGGGCCGTGTTTTGGGGCGAGGCTTCACTCGCCCTTCTCTCCTTGCCTGTTGCGGAAATGGCTACAGGCACGCCTCCAAGCAGCCACGACGTCGGATAATCCGGAATGTTGGATTACCGCAGGATGGATAATCGAGACTCTACTGTACTTTAATTTCTTTTCCAGTTCTATTGTATTCTGCATAGTGATTTGTTTTTGCAATAACTTTATTTCATATTTTACCTTCTTATTTTGGGTTTTTTTCTTTAAATTCATCTTCCTTTCTCTTAAGTTCTTCCATAATTTTTTGTTGGGTTTCTTTCCGTCTCTTATTTTTATAAATATTCTGTTCTATCAAAATTCATAGAATCATAGAATCATAGAAATGTAGAGTTGGAAGAGACCACAGGGGCCATCCAGTCCAACCCCCTGCCATGCAGGAACACCCTCAAAGCACTCCTGACAGATGGCCATCAAGCCTCTGCTTAAAAACCTCCAAGGAAGGAGACTCCACTACACTCCGAGGCAGCACATTCCACTGCCGGACAGCCCTGACTGTCAGGAAGTTCTTCCTGAGGTTGAGGTGGAATCTCCTTTCCTGCAGCTTGAATCCATTGCTCCTTGTCTGGTCTCTGGAGCAGCAGAAAACAAGCCCACTCCTTCCTCTACATGGCATCTCTTCAAATATTTAAACATGGCTATCATGTCCCCTCTTAACCTTCTCTTCTACAGACTAAACATACCCAGCTCTCTAAGTCTATCCTCATAGGGCACGGCTTCCAGGCCTCTCACCATTTTGGTCACCCTCCTCTGGACTTGCTCCAGCTTGTCAATATTCTTCTTCAATTGGGGTGCCCAGAACTGGACACAGTATTCAAGATTAGGTCTAACCAAAGCAGAGTAGAGTGGTACCAGTACCTCCCTCGATCTAGACACCATACTCCTATTGATGCAGCCGAGAATTGCATTGGCTTTCTTGGCTGCCGCATCACACTGCTGATTCATGTTCAGCTTGTGGTCTATGAAGACTCCTAGATCCCTTTCACACGTACTGCTATCCAGCCACGTGTCCCCCATCCTATATTTCTGTATTCCATTTTTTCTACCTGAGTGTAGGACCTTACATTTCTCTCTGTTGAATTTCATTTTGTTCGCTTTGGTCCAGCTCTCCAATCTATCCAGGTCATTTTGAATTTTGATCCTGTCCTCTGGCATATTAGCAACCCCTCCCAATTTGGTATCATCTGCAAATTTGATGAGCATGCCCGCTATTCCTTCATCCAGGTCATTGATAAAAATGTTGAACAACACTGGGCCCAGGACAGAACCCTGTGGCACCCCACTAGTCACTTCTCTCCAGGATGAAAAGCAGCCATTCGTGATCACCCTTTGGTTTCGGTCGGTCAACCAATTACAAATCCAACTAACAGTAGCCCTGTCCAGCCCACATTTTACTAGCTTCATTGCAAGAATGTCATGGGGAACTTTGTTGAAGGCCTTACTGAAATCGAGGTATGCTACATCCACAGCATTCCCTTCATCTATCAAGCTAGTAACTCTATCATAAAAAGAGATAAGATTAGTCTGGCATGACTTATTTTTGAGAAATCCATGTTGACTTCTCGTGATTACCGTGTTGCTTTCTAAGTGATTAGAAACTGACTGCTTATTGATCTGCTCCAGGATCTTTCCAGGTACTGATGTCAGGCTGACTGGGCAATAATTATTTGGGTCCTCTTTTTTTCCCTTCTTGAAGGTGGGGATAACATTTGCTCTCTTCCAGTCTGCTGGAACTTCTCCTGTCCTCCAAGATTCCTCAAAGATTATAGCAAGCGGTTCTGAAATGACCTCTGCCAGCTCTTTTAATATCCTAGGATACAATTCATCTGGCCCTGGAGACTTGAATTCATCCAATGTGGCCAGGTATTCCTGTACCACCTCTCTACCTATTATATGCCTCATTTCCTCTGCTTCCTCCCCTGCTCCCCAACCGCCAGGTTGAGTGCTTGTATCCTTCTGGGAAGAAACTGAGGCAAAGAAGGTGTTAAGTAGTTCTGCCTTTTCTCTTCCCCCTGTGAGTAATTCGCCATCTTCTCTGCGCAGCGACCCTATCATCTCCTTCTTTTCCCTTTTGCTGCGGACATATTTTAAAAAGCCCTTGTTATTGTTTTTAATGTCTCTGACCAGCCTAAGTTCGTTCTGTGCTTTAGCCTTTCTGACTTCCTCCCTACATCTCCTAGCTACTTGCTTAAATTCTTCTTTGGTGGTTTCCCCCTTCTTCCATTTCCTATACATGTTTCTCTTAACTCTTAGCTCAGCTGAGAGTTCTTTAGTCAACCATTCTGGTTTCTTCAGATGCCTTCCATTTTTCCTCCTTATTGGCACAGTTTTAGACTTTGCCTTCAGTATCTCCTTTTTAAGGAACTCCCATGCCTCCTGAACTCCTTTCCCTTTCACTATTCCTGACCACGGAATTCCAGCCAGCAGCTCCCTAAGTTTACAGAAGTTCACTTTTTTAAAATCTAAGATGAGCGTCTGGCTACCCTTATCTTCTCCTTCCCACTGAATGCCAAATTCCAACAGGGCATGGTCACTCCCCCCTAAAGATCCAACCACTTCTACCTCATTCACAAGGTCATCCCTGTTGTTCAGGATCAGATCTAGAATATTTGATCCCCTTGTGGCCTCTGAATGAAGTTGTCTGCAAGAAAAGCAAGAAACTTGCTGGACCTTGCTGTCTTGGCAGAGTTTGACTGCCAGCATATATCTGGGTAATTGAAATCTCCTATTATTACTGTATCTCTCCTCTTTGAATGTGCAGTCATTTGGTTGAGGAAGGCGTCATCCAAGTCCTCAGCCTGGGTTGGAGGTCTGTAGTAAACCCCCACCAGAATATCCCTATTGTTTCTCGCTGCCTTAATTCTTACCCAAATGCTCTCGACCTGGCTTTCTGGGTTTAAGTCCTGG
Organism: Ctenosaura bakeri; assembly: GCA_948474755.1. Lineage (NCBI taxonomy): Eukaryota > Metazoa > Chordata > Lepidosauria > Squamata > Iguanidae > Ctenosaura > Ctenosaura bakeri. Next base: position 84,605 of record CAOLHI010003698.1, on the reverse strand, counting down.
ATCTCTTCACAGGTGAAAACATCCTTGACATACAAGGCTACTCCTCCTCCTTTCTTGTTTGGTCTATTTTTACAAAATAGGCTATACCCCTCTACTCCTATATTCCAATCATGAGACTCATCCCACCAGGTCTCAGTGATGCCTATCAAATCGTATTTATTTTGTTGTACTAGGAGTTCAAGTTCGTCCTGCTTGTTTCCCATACTCCGTGCATTAGTGTAGAGACACTTAAGTCCCCGGGCCCTTCCTGCAAGTCCTGTACTATTGTTTCTACTCCTCCCGCCATTGGCCGCTTGTACTACTTGTCCAGTATCATTTGGGCCTTTTCGCCCTGCGCTCTCTGAGTCCTTGCCCTGAATAATATTGTCTCCCTCCCCAGCGAAACTTAGTTTAAAGACCTCTTAATCCTCCTTGCGAGACTGTTTGCAAAAACATTCCTGCCAAGTTTTGTGAGGTGCAGCCCATCCCTCGCCAGAAGCCCACGTTCATGGAAATTCAGGCCATGTTCCAAAAGCCCAAACTGTTGCCAGTGGCACCACATGCGGAGCCTGTTGTTGACCTCTGCTATTGCCCTTTCCCTATGTGCGCCGTATCCTTGAACAGGAAGGAGAGACGAAATGACCACCTGTGCACCAAGGTCCTTAAGCTTCGTCCCCATACGCTCGTAGTCCTTTGCAATGTGGTAAAAGCTGCTCCTCGCAGTGGAGCTCCTCCTTGGTTCCGACATGAACCAAAATGAGGGGCTTATGGTCAGTGGGTTTGACCAGCCTGGTTAGCCTCTCCGTTATGTGGTTGATCCTGGCTCCAGGAAGACAGCAGACCTCTCGATTGAGCTTGTCCGGTTTGCAAATTGCCATTTCGGTTCCTCTGAGCAAAGAGTCCCCAACAACCAGAACTCGCCTCCTCTGAGACTTGTCCTGGGCTCCTCGACGAGCATGTTCTACTAGGACTACCTGGGCATTCTCATGAGGCTGGAAGCGTTGATCTAGTTCCTGTTGCCAAAGTTGGATTCCTTCGTGTTGACATTCTGTTCCCTCTGTGTGGTGCTCCTCATTGTTTGTAAGGCCAAGTACTTTGAAGCGATTGTGTAGGTTAAGAGTCTCTGTTACCTTCCTGGTCCTTGTACTTCTCTGTGTGACATTCGCCCAAGCCTCCGTTTCCTGGCGCAATGTACTGACTTCCTGATCTGGCAGCTCCTCCGTGCATTCGGTTTTCCTTTAGGTCTTCTCAGCCCTATCCAAAAACTCCTCCCCTTCCCTAATAAGATGGAGATCAGAAATTCGTGCCTCCAGCTGGCAAATCTTCTCCTCTAAGAAGGTGACCAGCTTGCACTTGGTGCAGGTGTACCTGAGAACATCTTGTGGCAAGAAAAGGAACATGCCACAAGTGTTACAGGTGACTGCAGCAGCTCCCTCACCTTCCATCCTTGAAACTACAGAGAGTAGTACAGGACAAAGCTTGAGAAAGAATAACTGGGCTTTCTTTCTGAAATTTAGCTGTGTAAGCTACGTCAGCTGTATTGATTGCCAAGGATTAAACTTGGAGGATTGAAGTAAAGGACTTCAAGTGCGCGTGCCTTTGGCGCACGCCGTTGGGAGCTTCTAATAAGGCTCCTCCCCACTAGCTGCCTCCTCCCCCTGGTTAGTCAGACCGTGTGATCCGGCAGAGCACACGGCCAGCACAATAGCAAGCAAACAATAGCAAGCAACAAACAGCAAAACAAGCACAGCCCCACAAGCCTGTAAACACACCTGGTCTAGGATGTCTTCACAGACCCAGCTCTCCTCTGCTCTCTCCTCTGGGAAATGAGCTAGAGGGCCGTTGGGAGCTTCTAATAAGGCTCCTCCCCACTAGCTGCCTCCTCCCCCTGGTTAGTCAGGCAGAGCACACGGCCAGCACAATAGCAAGCAAACAATAGCAAGCAACAAACAGCAAAACAAGCACAGCCCCACAAGTCTTCCTCTTACTACGGCTTTCCCAGCCTCCCATACTGTACTTTCTGATATTCCCTTTCCTGAGTTTTCTCTGAAGTAATACTCTAGTCCTGTTCTTGCCTTGCTTACTACCTTTTCATCCCTTAATAGACCATCTTTCAGTGTCCATTGGTATTTTATCTTCCTTTCCTTAAATGTCAATATTATTGGGCTGTGATCCGACAATGTCCTAGGCAAGATTTCCATCTTTTGAGTGTACTTAACCAATGTTTTCGATATCAGAATCATGTCTATCCTAGACCATGATTTACATGTTTCGGAATAATATGTAAAATCTTGAGTATTCCCATACAGGTACCGCCATACATCCAAACGAGCAACATTTTCCATGACATCAAAAAAATTTCCTCTGTGTCATCTTCTTGTCCATTTTCCTATCCTTTTCGGGGTCTATTATTCCATTCCAATCACCCATTATCTTGATTTTCTCATTGTCATATTCTCCCATTACTTTTGATAATTTTCCAAAATATCCCGATTTATTCTGCTGTGGATCATAGACCCCAATACAGAGAATCTTTCCTTGCCTTGTTTCCACTTCTACCCCTACAAATAGCCCACCTTCATCTTTAAAGACTTCCTTTGATTTATATTTTTTCATTTACATAAATTGTTACACGTTTTTTCTTTTTATTACATACCGACGAGAAATCAGAATCTAGTTTATTATTCTTCAGATATTTAACATCTTTATCTCTTATGTGAGTTTCCTGAAGGCAAATCAAATCTGCTTTTAACTTTAATAAAATATTCTTTTCCTTTTAATAGGAGCGTTCAATCCTCGGACGTTCCAAGAGATAATTTTCATATTTCCCATATTTTTCTCCCCCCCTTTTCTTCTTTAACCTGTTTCCTGGTCTATTTCTATATCTAACTCCTCATCTTCCTTTTCTTCCTCCTCCTCCTGTTCTTCGTCCTGATTATCCTCATCATCTTCATCCATTCCTGTCAGTTCCTTGAAATCTATATCCTTCTCATATATCTTCTTTTCCTGAATTCTAATCTCATCCGGGTCCTTTTCTTGTTCTTTCCTTTCCCTCTCTGTTTCTCTTTCTATATCTTTCCCCCTTTCAATTTCCTTATCCATATTTTTAGAGGTTTTCCTTTTTCCCTTTGTTATATCCTTGTCTTTGTCCTTTTCTAGTTCTGCTCTTTCTGCTATATTTTCTGGTCCCGGGTTACTTAATTCCTCTTTAAATCTTTTCATAAAGTCCTGCACTTTATGAATTGAGTTTAGTACATATCTTCTTTGTAGATACATGAAAGTCACACCTTCTCCTTTGCACCACCTATATTTAATTCCATATCTCTTTAATGATTGTATCAAAAAGCCGTATTCCTTCCTCTTCTTTAGAACCTGGGAAGGCAAGTCTTTAAATATCTGCACCTCCTTTCCCTCTACCACTAATTGATTTGTATAACTTTCCCATATCACCAATTCCTTTACCCTTTCTCTAAGAAAATATACCACAATATCCCTAGGGACTCTCCTTTTCTTCACCACAAAAGAGTTAATTCTGAAAATCTTATCAATTTCCAAGTTCAACTGTTCAAAACTCCACCCAATATATTGGGCTAAGGTCAGGATTATTCTATTACACAAATCTTCACACTCTTTCTGCTCCAATCCTCTAATTTTCACACATTTATTTCTAATCTGTACTTTAGTGCTTATAGCTTGTTTTTCCACTCGTCCTATTTGCTTTCTTATTTTGGGTGCCTCTCTTTCTAATTTATATGTTCTATCCTCAATACTATCTATTTTTTGGTTTATCATTTGTATTTCTTTTGTTATATTCTCCATATTTTGAGCTATATTCTGTATTTCACGTCTAACCTCTTTCATGTCTGAAGATACTTTCTGCATTTCTCTCTTAAAATCTTCTCTTAATTTCTTCATTTCCTCTAAGATTGTATTCCCAAATTCTATGAATTTAGGCTGTCCTTCCGTAGAGCCTCTTCTCTGTTGTTGCGTAAATTCTGCCTTTCTTGTCCCTGAGGCCATCTCTGTAACTATCTTCAACTTGTTAGTTGTTCTTAATGATGTTAAATAAATTCAATTTATAAATCAAAATTTAATTGCTACCCTCACCTTACTTCTCCTTTATTTTTACTTCTATCTTCTTAACCTTTATAATACTTTGCTAATCCTTTACTATTTCTTAGCTAATCCTTTACTATTTTCACAGAATTCTTGTATTAAATTGACCAATTGTTTTCTTACTAAATACTTTCTTTCTTTCACTTCCCAAATTCCATTAATTTCATAGAATTCATGGAACCCCCCAATATCCATTCAATTCAATGCATAATCAATTCAATACAACATCTCTGCAAATATAAGTCAGTACAATATCCTTACAAGAGAGATAATCTCACTCACTATACTCTTAACTCACAAATCAACTTACATATGAATAGAATTCCTTATCAGACCTCTATTCATTTCTTATTGTATTCTTACTATCTTCATACTATATTCAAAACATATGTATATATACTATATACTATACTATACTATACTGTATTCAAAATATATTATTTTCCCAGAAAAAAAAGAGACAAAAAGAAGGAAACTTATTACAATATCCTAGAATTGAATTATAGTTATGATTTGTAATTGCAATTTTAAAAATGATTTTTAATTAAAGTATGCTGTATGTATGTATGTATATATATATATATATATATATATATTACATTCAGATTAATTCTTTACTCCCACTTAATTCCACAGTTTAACTATTCCACAGTTTAACAATTCAGCAGTTCACCAGTTACTTTTATCTGATCTTACATCTGGTCTTCTAATTTCACCACTGCAAATGTACTCCAGCCAATTAGTCTTCCTCCCCCTCTAAATCTAGCATTTTCCCTTATTTATTTCACTCTCAATGTTTCTCATTCTCATTCTTCTTTCACCTTTGTCGTAATTTCCTTCCTCCTTCATTCTTTTTCTCCTTTTCTTTCACCTTGCCCGTTCTTTCAGTCTGGTGAGAGCACAAAATCATTTTCTTTTATTTCCTTTTTGGAGCTTTTCCTTTGTTTCTTTACTCCTTCTCCTTCTACTCCTCCGCTGCTGTTAGATCTAACTCGCTCCTTTCCCTTTTTACGGTCTTTTCCCAGCCTTATTACATTCTGTCCTTTGTGTTACCTTACTTTTATTACTTGTATTTCCACGATCTAATATTCAGCCCACACAGCAGATCCAAAGTTTGCTACCTCCAAAAAGTCTCTTGCAAAGTTTGTATTGCCCAAGTTCTCTCGTCTGTTTTTACTTACACCACACTCGCTGTTTCAACTCCTCCTCCTTCACCTGTCAGCTTCCTTGGTTACTTGACCCGAGAGGCTTCTCTTCTGTATGCTCCTTTTCAGGGAGTCTCCCTTAAAGGAGCCTTGTCCCTTGTAAGTTTTTTTTTTTTTTGGTGAAGCTATTTCTGTGTTGGTTATCTTTCCACCAGCTCCGTGTAGAGAGTTAAATGCCTTTAAAAAAAGAAGCCTTATTCTCCTCCTGTTCTTCTTTCTTCCTCCAACTTTCTTTAAAAAAAGTGGTGACGAGGATTAACTCCACTTCACCGGAGCCCTTGGGAGCTAATGGCAGCTAAATGGACCCTCCTCCACATTCTGCAGTTCCGAAAAAGCGATGTTATTTTCCAAAACTGGATGTGGAGGATTCAGGTCCTCCACTTGTGCCTCTGAACCCCCTTTACCAAGAGGGTATTCCCCCTCAGTTCCCTACTTGAAACAGTGGGTTCCCAACCTCCTGGGGGGACGGCTCTTCACCAGCTCTGGCGAGAGACAACCACACTCCTCACCGCAACCACCGGAAGTTGAGGTAAAAGAATTTTTGGAATGGTTTGACAAACATTTTCAAGAAAATAAAAGTTCTAGAAGCTTTGTAAAAAGGAAAAGGACAGAGAATCAGGAAGAGGAACCAGAAGGAGAAGGAGAAATTTTGACACTCTCCTCAGAAGCAGAAGAAGAAGCAAAGCAAACAGACGGAGAAGAAGAAGATCAAAATACAGAGGACAAAGATAATTTAACAGAAGGAAAAGAACGAAAAGACACTAAACAACAAAAGAGTGAAGAGAGCAAACCTAAAGTATAAGAGAAGAAGTCATATTATTACGAATAAATAACACAAAAGAAAATGAGACATTTGAAAATCCTATCCTGGAACATCAAAGGCATAAGTACCCCGGAGAAGAGGAGGAAAATTTTCCACTATTTGGGCAAAAATAAATATGATATAATTTGCTTGCAAGAAATTAGAATTTAAAAGAAAAAAAGCAAATTTGGTTCAAAACAAAAGATTTGGAAAAGAATTCATTTCAGCTTCAGAAGAAAAAAGAAAAGTGTGGTAATATATGTTAATGACTATATCCAAACGTGAGAGATATTTAACGATGAAAAGGGACATTACATAGGAGTGGAAATGGATTGGCAAAAACAAAAAATATTCTTGGTAGGAGTTTATGCACCACACAACGGTCAAGCAAAATTGTATAAGTTTAGGAAGCTGGAAGCTCAAATATTAGAACATGATTGTGATCAGGTAATCCCCATGGGAGACTGGAATAGAGTAATAGATCCAATTTTGGATAGGAAATCAGACAAAGCAATTAAGAAAAATCAAGGCAAGCTACCTAGCTCCTTCAGTGGAATGATGGAAACGATACAAGTTATAGATATCTGGCATCATTTATATGGGAAATCCCAAGAATTCACATTCTTCTCCGAAAAACATACTTCATTTTCAAGAATTGATATGTTCTTTGTGTCAAAACTCTGTGTAATCTGATTACCAAAATGGAAATATTAGCAAAGAGCTTAACAGACCATAACACTATTTTGTTGTCTTTCAAAAAACCCAAACAAGATTTCAGCTGGCAGTTGAACGAAAGGCTTCTCCAAGATGAAAAGATAGTTAATAAAGTGAAAGAGACTCTGCGCTTATACTTCGAAGAAAACCAGTGGGGAGGAAGGAGTATTGAAACCATTTGGGATTCAGGAAAGGCAGTGATGCGTGGTTTCTTCATTCAGCAAAATGCTGTCTTGAATAGAAGAAGGAAAGAGAAAATCCAGAAAATAAATGATCTAATTAAGAAAAAGGAGGAGGAACTCAAAGAAACATTGGCAGATAAAACTGTCTTGAAGGAGATAACTGCACTTCAAAATAATTGGAACTTGATTTGATGTCAGAAATAAGTAAAAAATTATTGTCATGGAAACAGAATAATTTTGAATGGTCCAATAAACCAGGGACGTGGCTATCACTCCGCTTGAGAAAAAAGAAACAAAAAGCACCTATTCTTAAAATTATAGAAGATGGGAAGATATATACAGAATCTGAGAAAATAAAAAAAAATGTAAAATATTATTCAAGATTATATAAAGAGAAACAAGTTAAAAGAGAAACCATCTCGGACTTATTAACAGAATCCCAAATAGAAGAACTTTCAGAACAACATAGAGAGAAATTGAATCATCCAATAACGGCAGCAGAGATTGTTGAAGCAACCTGTTTAACTAAGAAGAATAAAACTCCTGGCCCAGATGGATTCCCAGCAACATATTATAAAACCTTCCAAGATGAACTGATCTTGCCATTACAAGCAACAATGAATGCAATATTTGAGGGGAAGATACCAAATTCTTGGGGAGAAGCCCACATAGCTTTGATACCAAAGGAGGATCAGGACCTCCTTTTAACCAAGAATTACTGGCCAATATCTCTACTGAATGTAGATTACAAAATCTTTGCATCAATATTAGCAAACAGATTAAAAAATATATTGAAGGATGTTATTGAAGAAGAACAGGCTGGATTTCTATCAAACAGGCACCTCAAGGACAATGTGAGATATATATTGGATATGATCGAACATTATGAACGGCAACCTGGAAGAAAATTAGCACTGATATTCTTGGATATTGAAAAAGCTTTTGATAGTTTAAGCTGGGAATTCATGTTGGAAGTCTTATCTACATATAAAGTTGGAGATAAATTTTTGAACATTATAAAAACGGTTTATAGTAATCAAACAGCCCAAATAATTGTGAACAGTGATAAAACTGAAAGAATAAAAATTTGTAGAGGGACAAGACAAGGATGCCCCCTCTCACTTTTATTATTTATATTAAGTATTGAAATTTTGATTAAAAGTATAAAAATGGCTAAATCAATACAAGGTGTGAATGTAAAGGGCTATGAATTTAAAATTCATGCATACGCAGATGATATAGTAATAACAATGGAAGAGCCAATAAGAGGAACTGAAAATTTAAAAAAGATATTGAAGGAACTGGAAGAAGCCTCAGGATTGAAAATAAATGAGGACAAACCAAATATTTTGACTAAGAATATAAGTAAAGATGAAGAAAAAAACTTGGGTGCATATTTAGGTTTTACAACGACTACTAAAGTGAAATATTTGGGGATATATTTAACAAAGAAGAATTCTGACTTGTTTAAAAATAATTACGAGAATGTTTGGAAAGAAATTAACAAAAATCTTCAGACATGGAAAAAATTGAAATTATCTCTTCTTGGGAGGATATCGTCAATAACATGTCAGTACTTCCGAAGCTATTATTTCTGTTCGAAACCATTCCCATAATTAGTAATGAATCTGTGTTTAAAAAATGGCAAAGAGACATCTCACACTTTATAAGGGATGGAAAGAAACCAAGAGTCAAATATAAAAAATTATGCGATGCTAATGAGAGAGGGAGATTATCACTCTCCAATTTGAGATTATACTTTCATGCAAGCTGTTTAGAGTGGTTTCGAGAGTTGGCGAAGCTATCCAATAGTAGACTCTTGGCACTAGAGGGCACCGATTTAGCTTTTGGTTAGCATGCTTATATTGGATATAATAAAGATGCAATTCATAGTGAATTTAACAATCATTTTATACGTCGACCAATATTAAAAACTTATATATCCAAAAACACCTTTGTGGTTGTCGTCGCAAGAAGCATTTTATAAAAGAGAGAATATATTACAAAACAGATGGCTAACATATAAGGACTTAATAAAAATTCATGATGGCCCCATCAAGATAAAGTCACAGGAAGAATTAAGAAAAGAAGGTATCAATTGCCATTGGTTACTACACAGACAATTAAATGAAAAAATAAAAATGGAATTGAGAATAAATGGTTTTCAAATAGAAAAGACAACTTTTGATCAGTTATTATTGGAGAAAAAATCCCAGATAATATCCAAAATATATAAAACTTTGTTAAAATGGAATACCAAAGAAGAGGTCATCAAAGAGCCAATGATACGATGGGCACAAAACCTAGGCGATTCAATCGAATTAACAAATTGGGAGAAGACCGTGGTGGCGCAGTGGTTAAATGCCAGTACTGCAAGCCACAAGGTTGTGAGTTCGATCCTGCCCGGCTCCAAGGTTGACTCAGTCTTCCATCCTTTCGCAGGTCAGTAAAATGAGTACCCAGCTTGTTGGGGGCATGTATAGAAATGTTTCAAAATACATGCTATTTCTAAGTTGTTCGCCGCCTCGATCCATATGGAGAGGCGGGATACAAATAAATAAATAAATAAATAAATAAATAAATAAATAAATAAATAAATAGACAGACCTGGAAGAGAAGAGTGAAATATACAGCATGCCAGAACCTAAAAGAAAATGTTTATAAAATGCATCTACGGTGATACCTTCCCCCTGAGAGATTGGCAAAGATATACAAATATTCTGATAAATGTTGGAAGTGCAAAAATGAAAAGGGTACGTTCTATCACATGTGGTGGACATGCCCCAAAGCCAGAAAATATTGGAAACAAATACATATGAAGATAGAAAAAATTCTGGGATTACAATTTAGTATGCTACCACAGACCTATCTATTGGAAATGCCAGAAAATGAACTGGAAAAAAATATGATGAAATTTTATTCTATATGACTGCTGCGACAAGGATCAACTATGCCAAAAATTGGAAAAATCCAGACATACCTGACATAGAAAATTGGGAATTAAATTTGTAAGACATGGCAATCATGGATAAGATGACAACATTAATAAGAGGAATCTCTCTTGAGAAGTTTATTTAAAAATGGGACCCTCTTTTCCAATTTTTTAAAAATAAATGGGGAGATTCGATGGTAGCGAGCTTTTTGGATTAAGGAAAGATATGACAAAAGAAAGAGAAAAGAAGTATATCTTAATGTATATTTTAAGTATATTAGATATTGATAAGAATAAAGATATTAGCATTTTGTATAAAGGTTAAGATGAATACTATATAAGGGACCATATCAGTAGAGTCCTGAGGTAAGTAAATAAAACTACCTTGGCATTCTGTAGCATCCATGCTGTGGTTTAGCTTCAGCTGTCATTTATATGTCAACGTCAGAGGTTGGAGGCAAAGAAATGGTTTGGCAGCTGGGGTTTTCCCCACAAGCTTTTTGCAAATGTATAGTGTTCCCAGCTGTAAAAAACAGAGCAGTAGGAGGTTAAACTTTTGACTTTTACTCCTCTGTAGATTCAGACTTGCATCCTGCGTCACAAACTCTTTTTAAAATTCATCTAAGTCAGATTCACTTTCTGTACAGGATGGAGGTGTGTTCTTTGAACAACCAGAATAATGTGGAAAATCACTTGGAAAGTACAAGTGTCCCCACTTGTTGACAGATTAGGGACCACAGCACTGTCAAAAACCAGAAATCATTGAAATGTGAAAGTCAGCCCTTTTTTTAGCTTGCAAATGCATTTTGACTGCCAGAAAACAAAAGGCAAATAATGCATGATATAGTGAGTAGAAAAACTAAATAACACACTACAGTGTGTATAAATATATATATATTTACAGGCATCCTCTGCTTTTCAACGACTCGCTTTTTGACTTTCTGTTCTTTCAACCGTTGTAAATTATAAACATGGACTGTTCAGCTCTTTTATCAAAAGGGTCAGCTATTTTATCGGTTCTTTTCCTCTTGCCTTCCTCCTTGGACCATGGTTCCAAGCAAGCCTCTGTAATTCCCTTATGTTCCCCACAGGAAGAAGGCAAGAAAAGAACTGATGAAAAACTGGATTCTTCTCTTCAACTAATTCCACTTTCTGACAGTGCTCTGGCCTCTAATCCGAACCCATCAGCAATGTGGGGGAGGTATGTATATACCAAACTACAGTAAAATGAACAAAAGCTTACCTTTAAATATACAGAAGTACGATACGGTAAAATTATCAAAAGTGGACTGTATTATAAGCACAAATACTGTATAAGAGATTCATTGTGCACAGTTTCGAAAAGATGGACTGCAAATTGACTCAGCACCATTTTTTTTGTTCGGGCGGTGTACGGACTGAAGAAAAAATGGTGCAAGGTCAATTAAAAAAAAAAAATTTGACGATCCACTCTTTCAGCCCTTTTCAGTGACAACCAGAACCCATATATTTGAGATGTGGTCAAAAGAGTGGACTATGTGTCATATATATGGATTCTGGTTGTAATTGAAAAGGGCAGAAAGAGCAGATCACCACAAAGTGGACTATCGAAAAAATGGCAGATGCCTGCCATTTGTTCATGTTACACAGTATGGACAGGAATCCTGTATCAGCTACTTTGTTAAGTATACTACGCAATTCTATTTCCCATACACATATCCATTTACAAAGATGTAAGACTCATGCTGAACTCCAACCAACCAGTTTTTTTATTAAACAGCCAGAGCAGACACTCCTAATTTTAAGAGACAAAGGCTGCTGAAATTGCACAGTCTTCTTAACTAAGGCCATTTCTGCATCACCCTGTTACGATGCTATTATTCAACTTTCAACATCCTATGGAATTCTGGGGTTTGCAGTTTACTGAGTCCAAAGAGCTCTCTGGCTGAGAATTCTAAATGCCCCTCCCTAAACTGCAAACCCCAGGATTCCATAGGATGTTGAAACTGGAATAATAGCACTGTAACAGAGTAATGTGGAAATAGCCTTAGTAACTTCTATTGGTCCAATCTGCTCCCGCACAAAAAATACCCTGATTGACATGCCATTCACTTACGTTTCAGTCCTGGCAAAATGAATCTCCTTTTCTCCATGCAGCTGATGCCCAGTAAAATAGGTTGGGAGAGAATTATGGTTGTGATGAAAGTATCTCAATCAAGACAAAGCAGCAATTTTGAATATAGAACAATTACCAGCCGTAACTGGTTTGTATTCATGATTTCTACTTCCTCATAGTTGTGACTCTATTGCAAGAATTGTAATTCTAATTCCCCCACAACCCATTTTATCAGGCATCAGCTTCAGAGAGAGAAGGAGGTCCATTCTGGTGGCAATTAGAGCATGAGTGAATGGGGGCAGGAGGAATCAGGTTGGTAGAGGTTACTTAGTTAAATATACTATACTTAGCATACTTGTAGCTGAAACAAGATTCCAGACATAATGTGCTAAAAGTAAGTAAAGTTGACCCTCCACATTTGCTAGCGTTAGGGACACAGGACCCTTGCAAAAGTGGAAAAATCACAAATATCAAAATGTGCCTGTGTGTCTGAGGGAAGGGGCTAAGGCATGATGGGAAGGGTGGGCACCCAGGGTTCCAATCAGATCAAGGAGAGGGAAAGAGGATGATTTTGCATGGTGGCCCTATACTTTCTCTCTCCTGTCCCTCTCCTTCCTTGGGTGTGTAGGGGGCATCAGGAGAGGGTTTGTGGTACTCTAAGAAATCAGACTGTGAGCCATCTTTAGCTGACCAGGCAGCGGCTAGTGGAAAAAGATGAAGACCAGAGGTGAGTTTTAAAGGTCTGCATGGCCTGATCAGAGCCATCAAGAGGAAAGGTTTGCCCAGAAAAGTGCTTGAGGTGGGTGGAGGCAGGGGTTGGAGAAACTTGCAAATAATCAAATCCATGAAAGTTAAAACCCACAAATGTGGAGAGCCAATTGCAGCGGCTGCTATGCATTACGGTGTAATCTTGGAGAAATACCTCATCGTCAGTAGAAATTGGTGGCTTCCCTGTCGGCTTCAGGGTTAGAATTATAGCATTACTGTTGATGTTGTTGATTGCCATCACGTGTGACCCTGTGAATGAGAGACCTCTAAATTGCCCCAGTCATCTACTGCTCTGCTCAGGTCCTACAAATTAAGGGCTGTGACTTCCTTGACTGAGTCGATCCACCTGTAATATGCTCCTTCTCTTTGCCTGTTTTCCATTCTCTAAGTCAAATTTGGAGGGCTAGCTAATAACCCAGAGGACAGGATCAGGATTCAAGATGACCTTGAATGATTGGAGACTTGGGCCAAAACTTCAAAATGAATTTGAACAGGGATAAATGTAAGGTACTACTTCTAGGTAGGAAAAATAAAATGTAGAAATATAGGATGTAGGACACCTGGTGTGAAAATGGCACACATGAAAAAGATCTAGGGGTCTTAGTAGACCATAAGCAATCAGTGTGGTGCGGCAGCCAAAAAAGCCAATGTGATTGCAGGCTGCATCAACAGGAGTATTATAACCAGATTAAGGGAAATAGTGCCACTCTATTCTGCTTTGGTCAGACTTGACTTGGAATACTGTGCCTATTTCTGGGCAACACAGTTCAAGAAGGAAGTTGACAAGCTGGAGGGTGTCCAGAGGAGAGTGACCAAAATGATCAAAGATCTCAGAGCCAAGCCCTCTGAAGAAATGCTTATGGAGTTGGGTGTGTTTAGCTTAGAGAAGAGAAGCCTGAAAAGTTTCATGATAGCCATCTTTGAATATATGAAAGGATCTCATATAGAAGATGGGATGAGGTTGTTTTCTACTACACCAGTGGCTAGAATACAATCCAATGGACTCTAATTATAAGAAATGGAAAAAAGAAACCCTTAAGAGGCACTTGAAAAAGTAACTTTGCAAACAAGGACACAGTACTTTTCTCAAGTGACTCTAGTACCTCTCTCAGCTTTATTTTGGAAGTGTAACTTTGTTTTGCCCTTGTCCCAAAATAACATGATGTTAAGGGGACTGCATTATTTATAACCTGCTGCTTCCAATATCTGTGCAACAACAATCCACATATTCCCCAAAGAGTATTTGGACAAAGTCATGAGAAAAGTAACTTTTCCAGGTTGTTATCCCTTAGCCTGTAGGAATTGCATGGTACTTTATCTCCCTGGTTCATTCAATGATGTTTTGCACATGAATTGTACATAGAATCATAGAATCATAGATTTGGAAGAGACCACAAGGACCATCCAGTCTAACTACCTGCTGTGCAGGAATACACCATCAAAACGTTTCTGATAGATGGCCATCCAGCCCCTGCTTAAAAACCTCCAGAGAAGGTGACTCCACCACACTCCCAGGCAGCATATTCCACTGTCCTAGTGGTTAGGTGGAATCTCTTTTCCTGAAGTTTGAATTCAATGTCAGGGTTCTAGTGGGGCAACCATGTCACCTGAGTGATGAATCCACTCAAAGTTTTAATATGGACTTTAAAAGTCTACACAAAATGCTGAATCTATTTGGGGGTTAAACTGGGGGCTCCCATGTTGGGAGTATATGTTGAGTCCACTCTGGGTTTTAGTCTGAACCTTAAAGAAGCTATTCTGGGTGCTGAACATATTTTGGAGATAGCATCCAACACTTTGGGTAGCTCCTTTAAACTTCAGACTAAAACCTGGAACAGATTCACTGCTCCCATCAACATGGGAGCCAGGAGCCAACCCTGGAAGTTTCAGACATATGCTTGTGCCTCTGCTAAGTGCATTTTTTTTTCTTTGAGAAATAGGTGCAGTTTGGTGGGAACCACAAAGATATGCATGCACACAGAGGTATTTCCGTGAAAGCATGATGCATCAGGTGATAACAGCAAGCTGTTTTAGTGGGGACAGCACCGTGCCGAAACCTCACCCCAGTTGTGACACACTTAAAAGTCAGCTAAAAATTCATACTGAAAATATACATATAACTCATGCCACATCTATTTTTCTTTTGCTTTGAGAGGTGGGTTGTTTCCTGATGGAGACCCCCATTTTTTGTAACAGGAAAAAGAAAGCTGTCTCAAAGCGTTTGTGTGTAGGGGTTTCATGTCATGTGTCATAGGGTTTTCTTCTTTTTTTCTTGAGATGAAATGAATATTTCACAGCAACCACAAGCCCAAGGCTGTTTTTTCCCCACCCTCACGTTTCTTTTTCTTAACCGAACCCGGCATCTAAAGTGTTAATGAAACTTTGAGTGATTAACGTCAGAGTTCACAGCTCACTGTTTGATTCCCCTCCCCACCCCACAATGAAGGTTCAAGCTACATGTTTTGTGGTGTCTGTGAATTCTTTCCTTTACCAGAGCTGCAGGACTGAATGGAGAGAAGGACAGAGGAAGAAGATACCTAACCCTCCCTGCTCCAGTTGCTTTTACAGATCATAACTCTACCCTCTTACCCTGATGCTCTTTCATCCAGTCTGCGTGTGAGATATAAACTGGGCAGACTGTAGCTGGAATCCTGTTGATGTCTTCATTTGCTTCTTAATTGCTATCAGGTTGGCTTTGACCTAGGGCAACCCTACCAATGAGAGAGCTCAGCCATTCTCAGGTTTTGAAAATCAGGGCAGCTGTGGCTTCCTTAGAACCATAGAATCACCAAATCTTACAGTTGGAGGGGACCACAAAATCTTTCTTAATATCCTGCCGTACAGGAATGCACAGCTAAATCACTCCTGAAAGATGCTCTTCCCTTTGCATTTGTGTCTTCCCTCTGTGTTTGTGTGTGTATATGCATATTTTGGATTGTATGCCTTTG
This sequence comes from Ctenosaura bakeri, assembly GCA_948474755.1. NCBI lineage: Eukaryota > Metazoa > Chordata > Lepidosauria > Squamata > Iguanidae > Ctenosaura > Ctenosaura bakeri. Next base: position 68,864 of record CAOLHI010003698.1, on the reverse strand, counting down.
GCAAGACCCACTGTTTTCGGTTGCTTTACTTGTGAAGCATCATGTACATAAATAAGTTTCCCAACACTCTTCAAAGGCAGCCCCATGTAGATCATGTTACAATAATCCAACTGGGATGTAACCAAGGCATTTCATCTAGAAATCCCACACACTTTGTTACCACGGTTCTGACATGCCTGGTGATATCAGTAGATATCTCTTGATATCAAACTTATTTGGCCTTTACTTGACCTTTCTCTACCACCCTGCTCCATGTGTTTGCAAGGGCCACCGGGCAAGCACGTAAACAGGCGCGGCCGTTAATGGTTGGACATTCCAATCCCCATTTAGGCAGGCAGATTAATGCCTCTCTGTTGCTTCAGGGACCATTTTCTTGCAGACACACCTTGCTTAAGTGCAACTCTACACAAAGACGCTCGGCCGAGAGCCGGCGCTTTCTTTATGCTGAGCCATTTGCATACTGGCTATACTATTGTCGTCCAGCGCTAAGCTCATCATGTAAAATCTGACCTTTTCCAACGCTTTTGTCCTGCTCCAAATTCTCTTTGTTCTCACCGAGCATGGCATGGCCTGTAGGCACAATCTACCCTATAAAAAGTCCCCGATTCTGAGCCCTCCTCGGAACACTCCAGAGTGCTATCCCGTCTTGCTGTTGGTTTGTCCAGCGAGTCGCCCCCTCAGCGAACCACACTGAGCTTCCTTCCCTGCAACTCTCCGTTTTCTCCAGGACTACGAGAAAAGGTGTCGTATCACCCATTCCCCCGAAAACTCTTACTTCTAATTTCTAGTTAGCTGTGTGCTTGTGGTGTCTTTTCTGTTGTTTGTCCTTTAATAAAGCTATTATTATTTTTACTATTTTAAAACCTGTCTGACTGCTCTTCTGACCTGACACTGTATACATAGGGTTAAAAGATCCCAGCTAACGTTACCCTGCCTCTCGTTAGCTTAAGAGAGTGCTCAAGTTAATTTCCCCATCTTGTGTTTTTGCTTGGTTATTTGGGCATCCCTCCCGGGACCCCCAGGGTAACAACTCCAGAACTTTGCCCCAAAATGGAATGTTAGAGACTGGCCGATAATTATCTAGAACAGTGGGATTGAGGGATGGCATTTTTAGTATAGTAGTTTTATAATAGCCTCCTTGAGGCAAGCTGGAACTTTACCTTGTTTGAAGGAGACATTAACTACACCCTCTGCCCAGTCCCCCTCCAGCTTTTTTTAGTAAGCTAGGAAGGGCAAGGATCTAAGGCACATGTGGTGGCTCTCATATCCCCAAGAATCCTGTCCGTATCCTCAGGCTATACAAATAAAAAAAATCTATTATCACTAGACAAGCAGAGGCCAGAGTTACTTCCACAGGATCTGTATCAATCAAAGCATCCAAGTCAGAACAGACCCAAGTAATTTTCTCTGCAAAGTACTGGACAAATTGTTCATAGTGGACTGTTTGAGTGGACCTGTGTGTAAAAGACCCCTGACCGATTGAAACATTTCTGCTAGCTGTCTCCCTGCAGACGCAATAGAGGCAGAAAAGAATTTTGCCTTTGCTGCCTCTATTGCCACAGAGTAAGCCCTCAGATAAATTCTAGCCTGTGTTCGACTGGATGTGTTCCGAATTTTCCACCAATGTTGCTCTAATTGCCTTTTTGCATGGTGATGGTGATGATGGTGATTTGCTGTCAGGAATACTTATCACATTTATCTAATGTATATAAAAGTCAAAGTTTGTCTATGAGTTTGTCTGTTTGTGTCAGGCAGGTGAAGGCCTCATATGATTGGCTGGCTGTGAAGGTTCTATGGAATCCTGGGCTTGACAGTTCAGGGAGGGGCCTCTTGGCCCTAGCTAGTCGCTATGGAGAAGAGGCCAAGTAACAAGAAGGAGGGCAGTGTATTCCCTCAGGAACCGAACTCTGTATGTTAACAACTCTGAATACAAATTGGATTGGGGAATATGGGGAAAAGTTACAGGTACTGGACAAGAAAGTTTGGGGGAATTAGAGACACAGGATCTCAAATCTCAATTTTAACTGCATCTAATTCCTAAGGTAGGGTACGGTAATTCGTAAGGTATTTCTAACAAGTATTACCTATGAGAAAATAAAATCCCGGGCAACTCCTGGTAAATACGATAGTTATATATACATTTGAACTTTACACAGAAGTGTCACAGACTATATCATTTGAATTTACAGTCGGCCATCTATATTTGCAGATTTTACTGTTACCCATTTGATTATTTGTGAGTTTCTTCAGTTTCTGCCCACCCCCACCCCCGCGCCTGACCTCAGACACTTCTTTTCTGGGGGAACCTTCCCTCTCAGCAGCTCTGATCAGGCCACATAGCCTTTAAAAACCCACCTCTGGTCCTCCTCCTCCTCCTCTACCACCAGCTGCTGTCTGGCCAGCTAAGGACAGTTCACAACCTGATTTCTCGGCCCCACAAACCTTCTCTCAATGACCCCCACACCCAAAGACAGAGATGAGCAAGACAGAGGAAGTGCATTGCCATGATGCTGACCCACCTCCTTTCCCTCTCCTTTCCCTAACCTGCTTTGGACCCTGCGTGTCTATTCTCTCCCCATCCCTCGGCCCCCTTCCCGAGGACACACACAAACACATTTTGATATTTGCTATTTTCCAACTTTTGTGGAGGTCTTGCACCTCTAACCCTAGTGAACATGGAGGGCTGACTGTACTTCTTGAACTTCCACAGATGTCACTAAGACAGTGGGGACAATTCAGAACAAGACAACGGTAATTCTGTAAAAACCCAAATAATAAGCTAAGGCGGGGAAACAATGTCCTTTCAGATGTTTGAGTGCAATTCGCATCATTCCTGGCCATCAGCCCTGCCATCAGGGGTTGATAAAAACTAGAGCCTGCAAACAACTGGAGTTTTAGGAAAACTCTAATACTTAGTTCTCAGAAAAACTCCCCACCCCTGCAATTGCCTACAAGAGAGTGTAAAAATAATGGAAAACATGATGTGTGTGCCATTGTTATGTATGAGAGTTCACAGCCTGCACACTCATTCCTACACAGATGTGCCTTCTGTACTGGAATTTTTAAAACATGCAAATACAGACACACACATACACAAAATTGCAACCTAACCAGTTTTGGAACCACCCTATCAGGATTTTTTTTTTCTTGTGAACTCCCTCCGGAGATATTCAAGGGAGAGTTTTAAAATCTGCATGCTTTTTGACAAATCAGCATTTGATTCTAGCAGAGAGAGGGATAAAGACTGAAATACACACACAGAAAGAACTTAAAAACTAGGAGATATGTATATGCATGTGCAAAAGAAAAGAATATTTTAAAAAATGGTAGTGGGCATGCTGTTGAGAGGTTACATCATCGTAAATTGACTTTTGTAAAGTTGAATTGCACCATGATACAACATTTGTATTCTTGAGAGGAAAGATGTAGATGTGCCATTGAGACAGTTGTGCAAGTGCAACCAAGCAACAGAGCCATTGCACTATGGGCTGCATGGTGCACTGGGCCCTGTTGTACAAGGGAACACTGTACACACGGCCCCTTAGGTGCCTTGTTGCAGTTTGCTAGAAGGGTTGTCTTTTGTGTCAGAGAACCAGTTTCATCAGGGGTTCTTAACCTGGTGTCCATGAAGCCTTGAGGCTGGACACTAACAGCAGCAGCAGCAGGAGCAACAACAGGGATGTCATGTTGAGGAGGGAGCAGGCTTGTTCTCTACTGCTCCAGAGACTAGGACAAGGAACAATGGATGCAAGCTGCAGGAAAGGAGATTCCACCTGAACCTCAGGAAGAACTTCCTGCAGTCAGGGCTGTCCAGCAGTGGAATATGCTGCCTTGGAGTGTGGTGGAGTCTCCTTCTTTGGAGGTTTTTAATTAGAGGCTGGATGGTCATCTGTTGGGAATGCTTTGATGGGTGTTCCTGCATAGCAGGGTGTTGGACTCGATGGCCCCTGGGGTCTCTTCCAACTCTATGATTCTATGTAGCAGTGGTGGGTGCAAACAAGAGAGCAGTTTGGGTGCAAATACTCCACTACTGTGACCTTGATGCAAGGGACATACCAGCAGGCATGTGTGCATGCCCAAAACCATGACTCTGGAGACCAGGGTTTGAATCCCCACACAGCCATGGAAAGCCACTGGGTTACCTCAGGCAAGTCACATTCTCTCAGCCTCAGAGAAAGGCAAAGGCAACAAATTTTGCAAAGAAAACCCTCATGATAGGGTTACTGTAAGCCATTTTTCAAAGGGGAGAGACATGATGGTTAGAAAGAATCTCCTCCTGTCAGCAGCACTTTGTTGTTGTGTGTCTTCAAGTCACTTCTGACTTATGGTAACTTTGGCCATTTCCACACTAGACTGTTATAGTGCTGTGATTCCATTTTCAACATCCAATGGAATCCTGGGATTTGCAGTTTCGGGAGGGGCCAGCCAGAAATGGACTTTAAACTGAACCTATCACGATGTTGTTGTTTTTTGCCAAGGCTTGTTTGGGGTGGCGGCTTTGCCTTCCTGTAAGGCTGACAGAATGTGACTTGCTCAAGGTCATCCAGGGTCTGAGTGGAGATTTGAATCCTAGTTTCCAAAAGCCTTTAATAAATAAATTAATATTTGAATTTTTTAATTTCAACCTGAATATTTAAATCTAAACTTAAAAATTTAAATTTTGCATTAAGTCTGGGATGTCCCTGGCAAAAAAAGTATATTTGCAAAGGGTCCCTGGTAAAGAAAAAAGTAAGAACCACTGAGAAGCATCATTGTGAAGTTACGCATTGTAGCCCCTTGATGCAATCCTCTGTTTTAAAAACAGAAAATGCGTCTGGCCTCCACAGGTTAGGAAGCTACCCTACCCACAAAGGACTCATCTGGGTACAGTGACAAAAAGCAATCACTTTCCCCTTTTAACTCCTTGTAGCATCAAATGACAGAAGAAGAGCAAATGGGAAGCCATCAGTCACCGTGATTTGCCCTCTCCACCCCACCGTCAGCCTCAGGGAAAAGCTCTGCATCCTAATTTTTAGTGACTGCTCAAAACTATTAAGGGAGCCTAGCTGGGCTGGCAGGGTTGTTGTAGTGGGAGAAGGGAGTTGAGGTTGGGTGGGAAATGGACTTTCTTTTAATTATGGATAATGACAAGCATGTTTAACAAGATGGCCAGAGATGATCGGTTCTTCATAATAGCATTAAAAAGCCCCTCTAAAACCCCACCCCTCCCACAGAATGGAAAATGAAACTGCGATTCTTTTTTGAAAAATGTTTTTATTCAAAGTTACATAGAAAAATAGTAGATTAGCCTCTACTCTCCGCATCCCTCCTGCAGATGTTTCATGATTTAACAACATTCAACCACATAATCATAGGCAAAAACAGATAACAGCAACAATCAGTATCCAACGATACTTGCCATAAAAAAAAAAGGCAAATATCATTAAGTTACAGTGGTGGGCCATGCATAGAATTTGAATAAGACAGATATGTTATAAATGAAGACCATGCAGCCACACAAGTTGTCTCTAGCACAGTGAAGCTTAAATGTCAATTTCTCAAGGGTCCAAGCACTGTCAGGCCATTGACAGATGGATAAAACTTGCAGATTCTTCCAAGTCTTTGTGATCTCTATCACTGCTGCATACAGAAATGTAGATGTAATAAACTGGAGGATCAGAGTAACGTACCACCTTCCGTTCCATGAGTTTGACATTCCAGTTCATTACAATTGGAGCCCTTTGACACTATACAATCATAGTACTGTGCCATGGCTGAATTCTATGGAATTCTGGTATCTGCAATCTAGGGAGTTGCTGTTGTTGTGTGCCTTCGAGTAATTTCCAACTTACGGCAACTCTAAAGTGAACCTATCATGGGGTATTCGGGGGGTGAGAGTGTCTGACGTTCTGAAGGTTATCCAGTGGGTTTCTATGGCTGAGCGGGGAATCAAACCCTGGCAGACGATAACATTCTCTTCCTCCCCAATGTCTCTGCTAATGGCATTCACACATACTGGGCAACTTGCTGTAACCGGGGCTATGCAATCAGTAGGCTGATCCTTCAACTCTGATTTCAGCTGCTCTGTTTTTCTACTTTCTGAATCATAAATAGCAAAGTGTTGGTTACTACCTTTAAAGCCCTACATGATTTGGGTCCAAGTTACCTACAGGATCACCTCCTCCCATAAAATCTGCCCTGCACACTCAGATCCTCTGGGGCCCATTTCTTGAACTGTCTAAAACAAGACTGGCAACGGTCACCCAGAGGATCTTCTCATTTGCCACCCCTAGGAATGGCCTGCTGGAAGAGATTCAACAGCAAAATATGCTGTCTGAATTTTAAAAAACTGCTAAAGACTTGTCTCTTCCAGCAGGCTTAGCCAGCCTATTTTTAACTATGATGTATTTTTAATTCTGATTTTAATTATGGTATTTGAATGGTTTTATGCTTTTAGAATATTTTAATGTGTTTTAATTTTAATGAGTTTTTAATTGGTATGCTAGTTTTAATTGTATTTTAACCTTTGTTGTACCCCACTTCAAGCTTTGAGGAGAGGCAGGTAACTTTAATAATAATAATAATAATAATAATAATAATAATAATAATAATAATAATAATAATAGATAAAAACAAATTTACTGTAGTAAAATGGTAGCACAAGACATTTCAGCAGCACTGCTTTAATCACCAGCCTACTTAGATTAATAAAACATAACAGATATCTATTAGATTGAAATTTCTGAACAAGAAAACTTGCCAAAATTCCTATGAAAGTAAATATGCAACAAACTAGGCATTTAATATTATAAGTATTAATTTTGAAAGTGGAGCTGGAGTCAGTACATTTCACCGGACACCACCTAAAATGTGTTTCCAACTCTGAATCCACAGCCCTGGCCCTAACCTCCTTTGCAAAACTTCTGGTCCCCATATGGCCAAGAAGGGGAGTGGCCTCTGCCTGCACTGTTATCCCTGTAGACTATCTTAACCAACAACAGAAATAACATCTGAGATAAAATGTAGGCTTGTGAGTCTTCCTCTGTATGATTTTTAACATTTTTGCCTGATGAAGGAGGCAGTGAAGCTTCAACAGCTTGCATGATGTATTTCCTACATTTTGGTTGGCCAATAAAGATATCACTCTTTTGTGGATTTTAGATTTTGTTGTATGCTCTTCCATAAGGTCCACCTTGCTTTTCATTGACTGTCCATATTGGTGTGTCCATATTTGGGCAACCAAAATGGTGAGTGGCCTGGAAGCCATGCCCTATGAGGATAGACTTAGAGAGCTGGGTATGTTTAGTCTGCAGAAGAGGAGGTTAAGAGGGGACATGATAGCCATGTTTAAATATTTGAAGGGATGCCACGTAGAGGAAGGAGAGGACTTGTTTTCTGCTGCTCCAGAGACCAGACAAGGAGCAATGGATTCAAGCTTCAGGAAAGGAGATTCCACCTCAACCTCAGGAAGAACTTCTTGACAGTCAGGGCTGTCCGGCAGTGGAATCTACTGCCTCAGAGTGTAGTGGAGTCTCCTTCCTTGGAGGTTTTTAAGCAGAGGCTGGATGGCCATCTGTCGGGAGTGCTTTGAGGGTGTTCCTGCATGGCAGGGGGTTGGACTGGATGGCCTGTGTGGTCTCTTCCAACTCTGAATTTCTATGATTCTATGTGTCTGGACTGAGCAGGGAGGAGGAAGGCTCCTCCTGAAACAAGCAGGGAGATTATCTCCCTGCTTGGTCTATGGCCATTTCCGCACTACACTCTTATAGCGCGATTATTCCACTTTCAACATCCTATGGAATCCTGGGGTTTGCAGTTTCGGAAGGGGTCGGCCTTTTGCCTTGGTGCACCTTCTCCACACCTGAGCGAAAGGCAAGGGAATTTGGGTGGGAAGGCAAAAGCACGCCTTTCTTCTCCAGGTATGGTGCTCCCCCACATTCCCTTGCCTTTTGCCCAGATGCGGAGAAGAAAGGCACACGCACCTGAGTAAAACACAAGGGAATGGGATAAGGAGAATTGTGGGGGAGGCATGGCCACTTCACAAATACAGTCTTCCCTCCACATTCACTAGGGTTAGGGGCACAGGACCTCTGTGAAAGTGAAAAAAACGTGAATAACTCTAGGCCCTCCCAAACCATATATAACACACACAAAAAAGTATGATCACCATATTCAACCCACCATGGATTACTTTGAGGCCTTAGGGTTCCTTCACAAGGCAGAAGTAGGTGGGTGGTGGGGCTTACTGCCGCCTCTACTGTTGCCCGAAACCATTTTTAAGAGGGACTTGAAAGCCTCATTCACAGTTTCTCAGTCTCGCGAGGCTTGCAGTTCCTATTCAACATGGCATAGGGAGGTAGTAGAGGTGACAGCAAAGAATCCATGAATAATAAAATCTGCAGAAGTGAAACTCACAAATGTGGAGGGCTGACTGTAATCAAATTCACAAAGGTCAAACTCGTGAATATGAAGGGAGAACTGTAGTCCCAAACTTGGATCTCCTGGATGTTTTGGACTTTCGCTCCCAAAAGTCCTAGCCAGCATGACCAACAGTCAGAAGTTCTGTGAGCTGAAGGGTAAAATATCCAGAGGACCAAAGCGTGGGAACCACTGAACTAGTCATTAGAGGGCCTCCTTCAGAGGAAGGATGTGTGAGATAAGAAAGATGCGGTTGACAAGAATGTGGTGTTGATGGGACTTGACTTACCTGTACTTCCAAGAGGTCTGACAGTCAGGGTGCCATCTCTGTTCCTATCATCTTCTAACCATAGTTTTTTAAATACCTTCCACCACTTGGAGAGGCTTCCTGGTCATGCTTGCTACTCTGACTGCGTGGGAAAGTCAAGTGTATCTTTTCCGGCTTCTCTCATTGACTCTGAAGGGAGTTCCATGAATGGTGAGGTGGGCAGAATGGAGAATTGCATAGCCGCTGCGGAATGAAGTCAGAAGCTAACTGCTTAGATAAACCGAAACTGTAACTCTTTTTTGTAATGAGGTCTGAGTCACTCTCGTAGTATCGCCTTTACTCAAGGTTAACCACTGTGGAAAATGTGTGGTTTTGGTATCTAGCCAGAAACTGATTCTTTAAAGAAAGGGAAAAAGAGGTACAGGAAAGAAGTATAACACTGAGTGGGGCTAGGAAGCACCACACACGGAGAAGGCGTGCATGTGCCTTGCTCCCATTCTCTTGCTTTTTGCCCAGGTGCGGAGAAGGCACGCCAGGGCAAAAGCCAAGAGAATGGGGGGAGCCCCAAAAGTGAGTGAGAGGGGAAGCGCACGGGAGTTATTCACAGTTTTCCCACTTTTGCCAGGCCCCGAACCCTAGCGAAAGTGGAGGGGCACCTGTAGTTCCTTATCCTTCTCTCCAGGGTTCAGTAAACCACAAAAAGTGCACCGAGACAATCTGAGCAGAGCTTGGAAAGGTTACTTTTTTGGAGAGGGAGAACTATTGCACCCCCAATCCTCCAGCCAGCCTGACTGGAAGCCATTCTGGTCAGAGGCTGCTGGGAGATGTTGTCCAAAACTGTCATATTTCCTAGCTCTGTATTTGAATTGTTGGACTTGATAGACTCACAGGCGTCCCATATATAACTTTTTATGAAGAGTTTTTCAAAATACAATAAAAATTACAGATATGTTCCAAAAAAAGAAAAAGAAAATAAGAAAGAAAAGTGAGATATAAAAAAGAAATATATTCCTTTAAATGATACATTTTTAAAAGTGCGGAATTAAACACTATAGCAGGGGTAGACAACTGTTGAGGGTTGGGAGGAACCATTGGCTTCCCATGGACTCTTGCAGTACCACAACCTTTCTTTTTAAAATCACTAAAAGGCTATTCAACACTATCATAGGGCCATGGGGAAATTTGACATGCTTTAGGCCTCTCTGGGCAGTTTTAAGCTCAGGAGAGGCCATTTTGCATGAGATACAGGCAAATGACTCTTCCAAGCCACCTTGAGAAGCCCAAGTGCAAATCTAACACCATTTCCGCACTAGGCTGTTATAGTGTGATGATTCCCCTTTCAACTTCCTATGGAATCCTGGGGTTTGCAGTTTAGGGAAGGGCCGGCTGGCCCCTCCCTAAACTGCAAACCCCAGGATTCCATAGGAAGTTGAAAGGGGAATCATCACACTATAACAGCCTAGTGCGGAAATGGCCTAAGAAATCACCACAAACAGCCACAATCCTCCATGGAACAAACAAACATGGAGTTGACAAACAGCAGCAGATCCAAGGAGATCTATCACCGGGATGTTATGCTTCTTTAGACCAATTCAGAAGAATCTTCAATTTTTAAAAAAATTTGGAAGTAGCATTTCACCAATGTGTTACTAACAATTAATAGAATAAATTTAAGATACCTAAAATGTTAAAACATATTGCTACTGAGGTTTGTGACATCTTTCTATCTATCTACCTATCATCTCATTTGCCTGTTTATTTCTTATATTTATTAATCACATGCTCAGCTGCTCTGTACATGGGATGATTTGATGTGTTCATTGTACGTTAAAACTTCACAAGAAAATTCAGAAATATATGAAATACAATGAAATTTAAGGTTCACAGAAGAGACAGAACATCATCAATAGTAGTAGCAGGAGCCATCATCATCATCATCATCATCATCATCATCATCATCATCATCTGTATTCTCTGCTTTCTCCAAGCCTGGGACTCAAGAGGCTTACATTACAAAGATTATAATCCAAAACATCCAAGAAATCAACTTAAAGCTGAGTTAAACTATTGACCATATTAAAAACATACGCCCTAAAAAGATATTAAAAATTACATAATATAGTTCAAAACAATCCAGCATTTATAAGTGCTTGTTTTTTTAAAAAATGATTTATAATAGTAAATAATAATTCCTAGCTCTGTCTTTGAATTGCTAGACTTATGGGAGTCCCCTTCTTTTTTATACATATAAATTTTAGGAAGAGTTTTTTCTAAATACAGTGAAAATTACAAATATTTTGTAAAGAGCAAAAGAAAAGGAAAAAAAATAGGATATAAAAAGAAATGTAGATAATATAGAAAGCGTGGCCTCAGATTTCATTTTGAGTGGCTGCACATAGATATAATACAGTCATACCTCTCTTTCTAAAATTACTTTGTCTACTTCTTCCGATAACCAAATCTTGTTTTTAAAATCAAAAGCTATAATCATTTTCTTTCTTCCCCTCCAAAAAGTAAGTTTCTGAAGGGTTTCCAGTCTTTACAGCTCTTTGTTTAAAAGTTTCAGTTCTAAAAGCCTGTCTAATAAATAAATAAATAAATAAATAAATAAATAAATATTCAACTTTAAAAGTTAGATAAAACCCAATATATACTACTGGCCTAAAACTAACAGGGAAAGATCCAAATTCACCTTCCCTAAGAGGGCACTGTTAAAATGCAAGTGCTCCCACTGTCTGACATCCCCAACAAGCTTCTTTCATCTGTAACATGGTATGTCATCAGCTCCAGGGAGCTGTGATTTTCTTACCATGACTAACTTTTCTACTTCGGCCATTTTCACACAGGGGTAAAACCCCGCGGTGCGACAACCGGAGATGGAGGTCGTTCACACCACGGGGTGAGCTAGTGCAGTTGGAAAAGGTGAGGCTCCACACCTCCAACAGCTCTAGCGCAGCTGCAGGGGTGGCACTGCGAGTTTTTTAAAAACCACCTTCCCAGGTGGTTTTTATGAAACTCGCCCGCACTAATCCGTGGCAGCTCCCGGTGAGAATCTGCAGAGACGCGTTACTGCATCTCTGGAGATCTGCCCAGGGGCGGGCTTCCGGCTGGTGCGCTGCCCTGATTGGCGGAGCGCCACCGGAAGCCGCCAGCCGCCATTTTGGACGCCGCTGAACGCCGCTGAAATTCAGCGGCTTGTGGAGCGGCGGAACCGCGCTCCCCACAGGGACGGAGCAGGGACGGAGCAAAACGCAAGCAGGTAAGCTCCGCCCCTGCACGCGCCGCCCCATTTTGGCCCCCCCACGTGTGAAAAGGGCCTTATATTCTCCTCTCATAAGATACTGGAGGACACAAGCCTTTTAGCAACTTTACTAATAGCAGGTAGGTAGGTGTGCAGGGTTATTCTGTAATCAGGGGAAAGCATTTTGCAGATGTCCAAGAATATTGTTGGTTCAGGAACTGAGGGTATGTATGTATGTATTTATTTAAAATATTTTACACACTTCTTCAGCTGGAAAGCCTCCCAGTGTAGCTTATAATCCATGAAAAGAAGCCAAGAGCCATAGTGGTTTGAGCATGGGGCTATGAACCTGGAGACTAGGGTTTGATTCCTTGTTCAGCCATGGAAACCCACTAGTTGACCTTGGGCACATCACACACTCTCAGCTCCGGGAAACTCTGTGATAGGTGCACCTTAGGGTTGCCATAATTTGGAAATGACTTGAAGGCACACAACAATAACTCCATCTGCAGGTTTAATGTCACATTTACCTGACAGAAAAGGAAGATGGGATGGAAGACGAAGAGGAAAACAGCAGGCACCAATTTTTAAAGTTAGAGATCAGTTTTTAGAATGGCTATTTGGAATGCAAACAATTTAGGACGAGCCTGAAGGAGATGGTCTTTCAACAGAGCTTGATGGAGTGGTTTTGTTTCTCTTCTCCCTCTGAAGCAGCTTGATGGAATGGGACACTATAAACCTAAGCCAAAGGTATTCGTTTTCTGTAGCAAGAGGTAATGGGCACAAGTTTGCTAGAGCATTCTTCTTCTTTTGGCCTTATGCAGTTAACCTAGTTGTGCACTGGTAAGTGAAAGACATTCTGCATGTGCTCAGAAGTATATCATTTTTCATATAGCCATGTTGCAATAAGGTTGTTTACAAAGATGAATGATCACAAAAAATGTGTTCCTTATTTTTCTTTCTTCCCACAGCCCAAACTAGGCCATTTCCGCACGAGTCTGTTATAGCGTGATGATTCCACTTTCAACCTCCTATGGAATCCTGGGGTTTGCAGTTTCAGGAGGGGCCGGCTGGCCCCTTCCGAAACTGCAAACCCCAGGATTCCATAGGAAGTTGAAAGTGGAATCATCGTGCTATAACAGACTTGTGCGGAAATGGCCCTACTCCCAGGGCAAACTTCTCACTGCAAACAGCAGGCCTACAAAGTAATATAGAGTTCACTCAGTTTTTCTCTGTTAATTTTTTTCTTATCACTGCCGAGATTAAGGAAGTGATCGATCGAGGAAGAGTGGAAGGAAACATGGAAGATGGCAAGGAAGAGAATGTGGGAAACCTGGCTAAGAGCTTGGAAAACAACCTTTCTAGCACCACAGCTCCCATAGTTGCTGGCTGGGGGATTATGGGAGCTGCAGTTAAAAAAAGAATGAACATTCTTGAGTTATGAAGTGGACACTTGAGAATGAAGTCAGTTAATAAAAGGATATTTCTTTTGGCTACCATGCCTTCTCATTCATTCTGGGGCAAATGGATAAAATCCTGCCTGCCCAGTTTCTCTGATGTTTTTGTAAGTAAAAGGGATTGAAATGAGCATCTTTTTTTTTTTTTAAGGCTGATAGCTTCATTCCCTCAAAGTTAACCTGTGGGGGGCACATTTTAAGCAGCAGGAGTTGCTGAAGTTAGTGGTGAATGGTACCAGAGCCAAAAGCAGAAGAGCTCACCCAACTCCCTGCATTCTCTCTTCTATCCCTTTTCTCTTTCTCCCTTTTCTTTCCCACCTAAAAGGCTGCTGGGGAAGGAGAAGATTGCTCTACAGAAGACTGAACTCAACTGATCCTTTGCAGAAGACTACTGACATTGGTTGCACTGAGGTCCATATGAGATTAGGTTTAGGATCATGTTTGCCTGAGAGCCATGGGTTGCCCACCTTTGGGCTAGAGACTTGACTTTTTAAAATGAAAAGTGCTGCTTGATAGAGCAATTATTATGTCTCTGTACACCAGTCACTGAGGGGATGTGGATGGGAGGCTGAGTTATTCATATATCCTGCTTCCCTTTGGTTACCAGTTTGGGAGCAGAATTCCATTGGCTTCTCGCTGGTTACTTTGCAGACAGAATACTCTGGCAGCAGATTGGTCTTTGTGCTGATCTGATTTGCTTGTCTTATGTTCTAAAGAATTAGTGCACCTCTAAGATGGGCAGGCCTTCATAAGCCGAGGAAAAGCATGGCCATTTCTGTACTACACTGTAATAGTGCTGTTATTCCACTTTCAACGTCCTGTAGAATCCTGGAGTTTGCAGTTTAGGGAGAGGCATTTAGAATTCTCAGCCACTGAGCTCTTTGGTCTCAGTAAACTACAATTCCCAGAATTCTACAGGATGTTGAAAATGGAATAATACCACTATAACCGTGTAGTGTGGAAATGGCCCATGTCTGGCTCTTCTATAGGTCAGAGTAGAGGTTAAAGTAAGAGGGTGCACCTCGGGAGAAAACTGCTGGTGCTTAGCTCAAGTTGCAATGAAAGATCCTCATACAAGTCTTGGGATATGTAAGTATGAGTCCTGGGGTGGGGGACATGAATGGCCATATACCTTCCAACTGTCCAAATGTGTCAGGAACAGTCCTGCTTAATCCTTTGTTCTACTTTTTCAGCTGCCTTTAAAACATCTGAGATTCTCTATTCTCATCCTTCTCCCCACACTTTGTCCTGTGCTGACTTCAACTGCTGCAAACTGAGTTCAAAGTACAAAAGTAGTTTGCACTCAACTCAGTGGAGGGAGCGGAGAAAGGGGAAAATCTTGCCCTTTCCAACAGGCTTAGGAAAAAGCAAACTGCTGCAGCCTTCCCCAGCTTCTGTCTTCTTCTTCTTCACTAATAATTTTGCCAACTTAATCATATTCTGATTTTCCTTGACCATGTGCGCTCTGACTTTCATCTGTGAAATGGTGGAGGGTATGTGAGTATCTTGTAGATTGGTGGTAAGAATTATGAATATGCTCACGACAACCAGCAGTTTCCACTTTAATTTGTTATAGCCACAAGTATTCCAGTTTTGTTTTGTGCAGGTTGCTAAAATGGTTTGTGTGCACAACCTGCCACCAAAGGAAGGGCAGTCAAATATTTGTAGAAGAAAAATGTTGCCATATCTCCTGAGCCTGACAAAGGGAAGTGTGGAACCGTGTTTCCTGGTCAATAGATGAAAAATGTGAGGAACAAGAAGCATCCAATATGACATCATGGGGGAACCTTTTCCCCTGACCAAGGTTGCTGTGGAAGAGTGAACATATGTAATAAAAAGAAATCTCCATTTGAAGTCTGGAGAGGAAGGGGAAACCACATAGAAGGACTTGGTAGCTTGCAGGAAAATGATTAGGTTAGAGGATGAAAGAATCAGACTGAGGTCAGCCAAAGGGCTTAAAGAGGAGAGAGGTTCAGCTCGCATCAAGAATGATGATCTGTCAGACAGCAAGTCCACAAGTAAATGAGGACAGAATTAACACTCATGATGAAATAGAAGCAGTGCCATGAGTAGCCTGGTGTATTGTTATAGTATTTTAACAACTTACGAGTAAGGGCAGGGAAATCTGGCAGATGCTGGGACTGAAGGCAGACCTCACCTGGTTGTGACAGCCAAGTTTTTGAGCCATCGTGACTTAATTTCCTGTTATGGCAACTTGACCTTTGGGATTAAAGCATCCGTGCTCCAGTGAGTAACTTGAACCAGCTGAGGGGACAATAGGCAGATGGATTGCTCAGCTCTTCCTCTCTTCTATCTTCTCTAGATCTATATGTAGATTGTTACAGTTGGGCTTTACTTCCTCTCTCATGTCTCTGAGATATTTTTCTCCTCTTTCTCCTCCCAGCTAGAGAGGTGGATTGCACATGGAAACCAAAATTCAATTAGTACACTGGCAGAGTGTAAGGTCATTTCTGCACTACACTGTTATAGTGCTATTATTCCACTTTCAACATCTTATGGAATCCTGAGGTCTACAGTTTAGGGATGAGCCTTTAGAATTCTCAGTCAAAGAGCTCTTTGGCCTCAGTAAACTACAAACGCCAGAATTCTACAGGATGTTGAAAGCAGAATAATAACACTACATCAGCGTAGTACGGAAATGGCCATAGGCTCCACCTTAGTCCATCATTGGATGATGCCAGAAACTGCATTTTATCTCCCCTATCCTCCCTAGCTTCAGGATTCTGGCTGCAGCTTTATTTGACTGGTTACTGATTGATTGCAAAGGCTTCCCAGGGACATTCTCACTGCTCTTACACATCTAGAGAAGACAGAGCAGCCTCTACCCTGGAATCAAGCTGCTCCATCTTCCTGGGTGGTTGCTGTTGTTGTTATTAATTTCTATCCCACCTTTTCGCCAGTTTGGGACTCAAAGTATTTTACAGCAAATGAGATTAAACAATCAAAAAAATTAAAACCAGATTAAAATATGGATGATTTAGATGTGCACCCACACCACCACAGCCATTAGCAAAATCCTGCATATTATTTTGGTAAGATGATAGTTAATCATCAAAATCTACCTAAAGAGAAAAATCTTTACTTGTTCGCAAAAAGCAAGTAGGGAAGGTGTCAGTCTAGCTTTCCTGTGAAGGGAGTTCCAGAACCTGGGGGCGTTACCCTGTATGTTGGGGGTCCCGGGAGGGGCACCCAAATAACCAAACAACAATGCAAGATGGGGAAATTAAGCTCGAGCACTCTCTTAAGCTAACGAGAGGCAGGGTAACTTTAGTTAGGATCTTTTACCCTATGTCTACGGCTTTGGGTCAGAGAGCGTAGCCAGACAAGGTTTTAAAATAGCAAAAATAACATTTATTGAGGACAAACAACATAAAAGACACCACATGCACACAGCTAACTAGAAATAGAAATGGAGAGTTTTGGGGGAATGGGTAATACGACACCTGGTCTCATAGTCCTGGAGAGAAGAGGAGGTTGAGGGGAAGAAACTCAGTGCGGTTCACTGAGGGGAGCTCACTGGACAAACCGACAGCAAGGCTGGATGAAACTCAGGAGCGATCCAAGGAGGACTTGGAAAAGGGGACCTTTTATAGGGTGGATTTTACCTACAGGCCATGCCATGCTTGGTGAGAACAAAGGAATTTTGGAGCTGGACAAAGGAGTTGGAAAAGGTCAAGTTCACATGATGGGCTTAGTGCTTGATGACAATAGTATGGCCAGTATGCAAATTGCTCAACATAAAGGAATGGCTCAGCACTCGGCCGTGCATCTTTGTGTAGATTAGTGCTGAGCAAGGCCGGTTTGCAAGAAGGTTTTTCCCTGAAGCATCAGAGAGGCTTAAGTTGCCTGCCTAAATGAGGTTTGGAATGTACAACCATTAACGGCCGTGCCCAATACGTGCTGGTCCTGGGGACCTCTGCAAACACGTGGAGTAGGGTGGCAGAGAAAGGTCAAGCAAAGGCCAAATTATTTGATATCAAAAGGATATCTAGTGCTCTCACCAGACGTATCATAACCGTAGTAACAGGGGCAGGCATTGAGGAGGTTCCCACTATATGTACCTGTGAGGGTGGTGAGACGGAGAGAAGGGATTTGCAAAGTCATACAGAACATACTGGACATACCCCTTGGTGAATCAGAAGCCAGAAGTAGAGAGCTATACCAAAAGTTCTCTGTCTGCTATTGAATAGCTAGGGCCAAGGGGAATTTTACAGGAGTGTACTGGATATCTCCTTGCACTATACCCCCCCACAAAATACTGTTAGAGTGCACAACTATTGCATGCCTCTACTTACTAATTACTAGTTTGCATGATTTGAGACTTCCTGTTTGCTTGTTTTGCTACTATCTTCTTGCATCACTGTAATTGTAGACATATTTTCTTTTCCCTCCCTCTCTTCTCTGTAAGACTCTGCATTTGATTCTGAAAAAGTGTTTTAAATTACAGCTACTTTTTTATGTTTTACAAAGAAGAAAAATTGTTTCTTTCTTTGCCACACCCTATGTGTATTAGAGTGAGTGTAGAACTGGTTGTTGTTCACTTTCTGCCTTGCTAATTTGTTCACTCTGCTCATGAGCACCAGTATTGTCTCTCATACTTTCCAGCAAATGTGTATTCTAATATAGAAAAGGAATAGAGATACTAGAAACTGAATCAGTCACGTAGCAACAAGGGGAGCGATGGGGATGGTTCTCCCCCGGCGGCAATGTTTTTGGGGTGTCCCAGTTTGTAGCCACACCCCCATGCACATCAGGCATGCCCCCACACACTGTGGCCATGCCCTGCACGCTGTGGCCATGCCCCCTCCTGCCCCCCCACTCCAAGTTCCGCCACTGAGCTAAATTCAGGGTGGATGCTAGTATAGATCAAATTGGTGTTCAAAGAGGCAGACCATTGTGTCATATAAACATGTTGGATTCTGAGTTAAACCAGTGTTTTATGAGCCTGCCCAAT
This sequence comes from Ctenosaura bakeri, assembly GCA_948474755.1. NCBI lineage: Eukaryota > Metazoa > Chordata > Lepidosauria > Squamata > Iguanidae > Ctenosaura > Ctenosaura bakeri. The sequence continues at coordinate 50,526 of CAOLHI010003698.1, read as the reverse complement.
GCTATCTATTCTGACTGGTAGCAGTTCTCTAAAGTAGACTTCTCTAACCAGAGACCCTCTAGATGACTTGAACTCCCATCACTTCATACAGCACGGCCCATCTCTCAGGAGGTATCCTTTTCCCGCAGTATGTTACCCAAAAACGTGAGTGATTCAGGGGTCCACCCACAATGCCAGTACCTCCATATGATGATGGGGAATTAATTAGCTCAAATTAGGAAGTCTGCAAGAGGGGGGTAACCTAACAAGATCTTTCCACCAATGTTTACAGGATCTTGCAGGAAAGAACCAGATGGAAATTCCAAAATAAGCTAAAAACAGCTTTTATTCAGAGTTCAGTCATGCATGCAAAATATCCAAGCACTCACACACTTGCACAAGAGTTAGCTGAAGGATAAAGAAAGAAAAGTTGTTGCTAGAAAAATTTTTAGGGAATGGGCAATAATTACCAATTTAGAAAGCAATGAAGAAAGCAGCAATGTAGCTTAGACTTGCAGCTAAGGACAGTATTCAATCAGGAATCAGAGTGACAGCATGGTGTTCAGCAAGTGAGATACTGCATGAAACTGCTCAAAATGGAGGGTTTTTCTACTCAAAATCTACCTTGAGGGCATGGCTGTGAATGACTCTCTGGCTGAGCAAAGAATGGAGGTTGCCACATGGACAATGGGGTCTGGATAGAGTTAATGGTGTTAGTGTTAGGTGACAAAAAGGTAATGGCTGATGTAATAGCTCTGTAATTGCAGACAGGAAAGGGAACAATGCAGGGAAACATCCAAGTACTAGGAAGATGGGCTGAAACAAACAATATTTTGGTGGGAACTTCCTTTTGCCATTGTATGCTATCTGAGATGTTGCAGCTTCAGCTTAAGCCTATTATCTCTGGAGCTATCTGGTAATCTGCCTGACAATGACCTTAGCTACACCTAGAGGGGATCTTCTGGCCTACATTGCGATCACACATGTTCAGTTAGTAACTTTGCTCTGCCCAGCTTGACCCTCTCCTCACCTCAGGTTCCCTTTTATATCAATGCCAGTTAATGTATTCCTCCAATTAAATGATATTTTTCCAATTAAACCATATCAAACCTGGAGGGGTGCATGGCCTCATGACAAGTGCCTTTGCTGCTCAAGACAAAGGCCTGTGGATGAAGACTGAACCAGCAATATCTTTCATTCCAGGTATATTCCCTGTCCCTAGAAAGCAAGTAACAGGAAGACCAGTGTATTTTGCCTTACGCAGCAAAATGTCTTGGGCAGGCCCCGTACAGATAAAAACTACTTGTAAAGGAATCATAAAAGGTAAAGCTCTCATTCCCTCTCTGAGTAGAAACAAGCATTCCAAACCTGGGATAAAATCTTTTAAGTGAGTTCAGAGAATGGCAATAAGGATGGTAAGAGGTATCGAGAACAAAAGAAATGAGTAAAGGTTGAGGTAGTTGGACATGCTTTGCCCAGTGAGGAGAAGACTAGGGATGGCATGATTGCACTCTTTAAATAGCTAAAGGGCTGTGGCAGAGAGGAAGGGTTGTTCTGTGCTGGTCAAGGGGGTAGGATCAGATCTAATGGTTTTAAATTACAGGAGGTAATTTTGATTGAATGTTTGAAAGAACTTTGTGGTGGTAAGAGAGGTTTGATAATGGAGACAATTGCCTAGGGAGACGATGGAGTCTCTTTCCTTGGGTGTCTTTAAAAAAAGGCTAGATAGCTATTTGCTGTGGATGGTCTAGCTGGATTTCCTGAATTGAACAGAGGGTTGGACTTGAAGACCTTAAAGAGACCCTTCCAGGTTTATGATTCTATGATTCTAATTATTTAAGCAATAATGCAATAACACTAGCCTAAGATCTTGGAAGCTAAGCAGGGTCAGCTCTGGAAGCACTTGGATGGGAGAGCGCCAAAGAATACCAGGTTCTGCAGGCTATATTTCAGAGGAAGAAACTGGCAAAAACTACCTCTAAATATTCCTTGCCTAAGAAGGCCTTTTGAAATTCATGAGGTTACCATAAGTCAATAGGTGATTTGAAGGTGCATGCACACACGCATGCGCACACACGCACACACGCACACACACAGTCTCTATGAAAGCAGGTGACACATATTTCGGGTAGGAAAAATTGGTATGATCTGTAAATAACAGCATTGCTCATATTGTTCTGTCCAGCCCCCACCCCCATGCTATCCTTTTCTGCAGGGGATTTTTTAAAAAACATTCAAATTTTTGCTCACTGGTTTTAAGAAGCATCCTGTTGGTTGATGAAGATGGTTTGAGGAAAAGGGCGTGATCATTACGAAGGGGAAAAACGCAACCTGTTGAATACGATTTTCTTTGCAGCAGAGGAAGCAGCTCGTCTAACCATTTTTTTTCATTCTGACAGGTGAGAGAAAACAAAACCATCCCAGAGCACAGCCAGTTCTAAAAATGCAGTTCATTAAAGTATATTTCTGTTTCTGAGAGGTAAAAGTGATTTGAATTAAATAAAAACCCTGGCCTCCAGGGTCATAGTCAAACACTCAAATCACTGTACCATGCTGGATCCATGTCTACAGTAGACCCACTCCATGGGATGTATGTTGTAGGTAGCTAGCTTAAGTCCCACCAATTTCTATGGATCTACTGTCTTCCCTAAATCCTCCTGATCTATTACATGTGGATCCAACTCGATAGCTAAAATGCTAAGCCCTTTTATTGTCCTCTTTGTTTGTTTTCCACACTGTTTTTCATTTTCCACTGCTGGGTTTGAATCCTTGCTGGGCAACAGAAACTCTTATGTGGCAAATTCCTTCCTTCCTTCCTTCCTTCCTTCCTTCCTTCCTTCCTTCCTTCCTTCCTTCCTTCCTTCCTTCTTTTCAAATTTATATCCCACCTCTCTCCCCAAAGGGATCCAAGGCACTATACCTAAATACCTCAAAGGCACTAGATCCCATCTGATCTTAGAAGCTAAGCAGGACCAGCCCTGCTTAGTACTTGGAGGAGAGACCACTGATGAATACCAGGTACTGTAAGCTATATGTCAGAGGAAAGAACTGACAAAACCACCTCTGAGTATTCCTTGCCTAAGAAAGCCCTATGAAATGCAAGAGGCTGCCGTAAGCCAACAGGACTTGAAGGTGCATACACAGGCCATTTCCGCACTAGCCAGTTATAGCGCAATGAACCGACTGGCCCCTCCCGAAACTGCAAACCCCAGGATGCCAGAGAATGTTGAAAGCGGAATCATTGCGCTATAACTGGCTAGTGCGGAAATGGCCACACTCATGGCCTTGATCGAATCACACCCTCTCAGCCTCAGAGGAAGGCAAGGACAAACCTCTTCTGCATATATCTTGCCAAGAAAAACTTAGGATAGATTGCCATATGTTAGAGTGGGTGTGAAACCATCACACACACACACACACATGCCTCCTCTGCCCCATTTACATTTGGTTGTTTTATTTATATCTCACTTACCTCAAGGCAAAAGAAAGCAACATCTGGGAGGCTGTTACTGAACCTTCCCACACCAGGGTCTGGACTGGCATTCCACTAGGAGATGATAAGATTTTATCACCTGTTAAGACCGCATGCAGAGGGGAAAGCATGTTCCCTGGTGATAGGATCCACTGCTGGAGCACACACGTAGAGAAGAGGGAAGGGATTAGGTTACCTGACTTTAGAAGGCCTCCCTGTGAGGTCAAACATGACTTTGCTTGATTAATATAGCTCTTTGGCTCACTTTTATAGGAAGGGTGGGAAAGTTCGCTTGCATGGAGATAAAAATAAAAATGTCAATCGTGGAGGGAAACCTTACCCGCTTTGCTTTATGTTTATTCATCACTGCCCCCGGTTACTTGTTTGTTTCATCTAACTAACCCCAATCAGCTCTTTGACTAAGGGTGGGAAACTGTAGGTTTTATGTTTTCAAAAAGAAAAAGAAAAAGATCAAGAGTTAAAACATAACTGAGAAAGCCTCTAAGTTGTTAGGAGGCATAACTGTGGTCTCAAAAAATCAACCATCTTACAATACTTTGGAAAGAATAGATCTCACCAGAAAGGAGGCTGGCACGTCTACTCTGTATATTGGTTTCATGCCAGTTTAAGCATCATGACTTTCCCCAAAGAAATCCTGAGAACTATAGTCTGATAAGATTACTGATAATAATCGGTTAGCCCTCCTCACAGAAATATATTACTATTAGCATCTTTTCACTGTTGGTCATGTGTTACTGAATGGAGTGTCGGACCGTCAGTGATTTAGATTCTGTTCAAGAATCTAGAAAACAGTAAAGTATTGTCAGATAATGGATAGCATCCTGTTAGTGACATCTGCATGCATATGTTTCCCTTATGATGCAGACGTCCTTTTTTAAAATTGGTATTAAAATTGATTTTCTGAAAACCTCTAAAGCAGCCTTGCACAGCCCTTCCATCCCTCATGGTGAGCAAGTATCTGGCTATGTTTCCAAAACTAGAAGTGACATCAGTGCTGACATCCACTGGGGTCCTCCAGGGCTCTCAGTGCTGCTGTCATCACTTTGGCCATTTCTGCACTAGCCTGTTATAGCACGATGATTCCACTTTCAACATCCTCTGGAATCCTGGGGTTTGCAGTTCGGCCCCTCCCGAAACTGCAAACCCCAGGATTCCAGAGGAGGTTGGAAGTGGAATCATCGCACTATAACAGGCTAGTGTGGAAATGGCCTTTGTGTCTGACTATGATGAGAGAGCCTGTCATTTCTGCAACCCTGCCTGCTCTCCACAAAGCACAGACTGGCCATATGGGGCAATTTCAGGGGCAGTTCAATAAGTTGGGGGTGGTGGTATATGGCTTCGCCTAGCATAGTTTCTCATGTGTTACCATACTCTACCACCTCTCCCAGGAGTTATGCAATTTTCATAAACTGAACTTATTGACAATTGAAAAATGCCATCATGGTCACACTGGCTGACCTTGGGCAAATCACATTCTCTCAGCCTCAGAGGAAGGTAAAGGCAACCCCCCTCTGAACATCTTCCAAAAAAAAAAAAAACCCTGTGGGAGGTTCACTTTAGGGTTGTCATAACACAGAAGTGACTTGAAGGCACACAACAACAAAGTGCTGCTGACAAGGGTGTTACCCCAAAATGTGAGTGCCTAGAGGGTCCATCCGCGATGCCAGTACCTCTGTTCAAAGGTGAGGAATTAAATAGCTCAAAATTAGGAGGCCTATGAGAGGCGGGTAACTTAACGAGATCCACCAATGTTTATGGGTCATGCAGGAAATATTCCAAAATTAGCTAAAATGTGTTTTATTGAAAAATTCACACATGCACAGAAAGAATCAAACAAGCACTCACACAAGAGCTATCCAAAGGAAAAGGGAGGAAAGCTATAGATAGAGGACTTGTAGGGTTCGTGTGATAATTACCAATCTGAAAAGCAGCAAAGAAAGCAGTGATAATCTCAGTTATGCACCTAAGGACAGTTCTTGTTCAAGAATCGAGTGGTGTTCAGTAAGGCAAGAGACTGCACCAAATTGCTCAAAATTGAGGGTTTTATACCCAAAATCTACCCTAAGTGTATGGGTGAGAATGGCTTTCCCAGCCAGGAGGACAGTAGGAGTTGCAACACAGACAATGAGGTCTGGATGGAGTTAATGAGTTGCAACACGGACAATGAGGTCTGGATGGAGTTAATGGTCTTAGTGTTAAATGACAAAGAATTAATGGCTGATGTAGTAGTCCTGTACTTGAGTAGAGATCCAGAACAATGTAGGGAAACATCCAGGTGTGAGGGAACAGAATTGAGACAATCACTGTTTTGGTGGGAATGTTGGCTTGACCATTGTGCGCTTAGAGATGTTTCCAATTGCATCTTAAGGCTATTATCTCTGGAACTGCTTGTAATCTGCCTGACAATGAATTCAGCTGTGCCTAGGTGTGTGTGTGGGTGGGGGGGGGGCTGACATGCCTTGCTATCTTATGTTTTCAGTCAGTAATTTTCCTCTTTCCAGCTTGACCTTCCAGTCACCTCACATTCCATTTCATATCAATGCCTATTAATGTAGGTTGCCAATTAAATAATAGTTCACCAATTAAATCATATCAATCTTCAGGGGTGCACAGGGCCATAACAAGGGAGGTTCTTTCTAACCATCGTATCGCTCCCCTTTGAAAACTGACTTATGGTGGTCCTAATCATGAGGATTTTCTTGGCAAGATTTGTTGCCTTTGCCTTTCTCTGAGGCTGAGAGAATGTGACTTGCCTGAGGTCACTCAGTGGGTCTGTATGGCCGAGTGGAGATTCAAACCATGGCCTCCAGAGTCATGGTTTGGGTGCATGTGACTGCCTGCTGCTATGTTCCTTTCATCAGGGCTGTGGTGGTGGGGTATGTGTGCATGTGCCCAAACTGCTCGCTTGTTTGCAAATGAATGAGCAGTTTCAGCACCTGCAACCCCTCACCCTGCAGCCACATCCCTATTGCTGCTGCTGTTGATTTCTAGCGGCAGGGCCCTTCGGGTTCCCATACCCCAGGTTAAGAACCACTGCTTTATGCCATTGCATGGATCTGTGTGTGCACTTTCATTGTTCTGACTGAAAGGATTACTCAGTTATAAAAGCTATATGCCAACATCAGAAAATTCAGCAGAACAAAACAAAAACTTTATGGTTCTCCAAAGTGTAAGCCTAAACTATGCAAAAGCATTTCTGGGCCAGGATTCTGTAGTGTCAAACCACACATGGCTGCAAGCACTTTGACAGTTTCACTGCTTAGGCAGGGTGGTAATCAAAAAAGAGCAGTGGTGGCAGCAACCCACATGCCATTGTCAAAGGAGGAAATAGCTGGCTGGTGTCAGGAATTTCTCCCTGCCGGGCCACAGCCAGCAAGGGAGGAGAGAGGTCAGGAACACTTGGGGAGTCCGAATATACCAAACATCAGGAAAATACAAGCCGAGCCAGGTCAAGGTCCAGTCCAAAGGTTCAGGAGGCAGAGATCCATCTGGAGGGTTTCAGGGAGCAGGAGATACAAAGGTTGTGAGGGCTTGCTAATAATTTGCTGCAAGCAAGGAGCAGCCACACTGGCATAGCCCCTGTGAGCAGGTGCTGCTTGTTATTGTTTCTTCAGCCTAGTCCAAGCAGCCTCCCTCTCAGCAGCCTGTTTCAGCCTTCGGTGTGATTGAGGGCTGATGGGCACAGCTGGCTGCAACTCCTCTGCATCACTCCTGGTTCCCTCTCTGCCATGAGCTGGCTGGGGCAATTCAGTCTCTGTTTGACCTTCCAGTGCAGGGGATGTTTGCAGGTTGACTTGCTCAGTCACTGGCTCGGCCCCCTGCACAATCAGTTGCTCCTCAATCACAGCATCATCATCTATCACACCTGGTGCACTCCTCAAAGACGGTCTCTTGCTAACTCAGCCTCTTTCTTCAATGCCTGATTCTTAGGAGTCCCCAGAGCCAAAGTACTGCAGGATAGACAGCTTGAAAACTGTGCCTTTTTGACAGATGATTTTGCAGCCCCTCTCAGAGCCCCTTGACTCTGAAGATCCCTAACAGCTGGGCACTGAAAGTCAGACTAGGAAGTGGGTAATCATGCAACATAGCTGCATTCCATCTCATAACTTCCTTCTCCCAAGAAAATCAGTGTGGCATCCATGAACCTGTTGTCATTTTATCCTGATACAACCCTGCAAGCTAGGTTAATCTGGGAAGAGGTGGACACAGAGTGAAAGCACCCACAGGCTAGCCAGTGTAGCGTTTTCCACTAAATAAGTGGAAAAAATAAGTTCTCTGCCAAAAATAAGTTCAGCATTTGAGATAGTTCAGTTAAAGTTTAGACTTAAACCCAGAATAGATCCACTACTCCACTGATATGGGAGCCACCAGCTACCACTGCTAAGAGGCCATACTTGTACTCTGAAGTCTATGTTCATGCACTGACTTTGGCGCCTAGCTTTGTAGCTTGGCTCTCCCACAACTCCTAGCTCATCTTTGATTGCTGTCTGTGGCCCATTCCTGATATTCATTTTTAAAAAATGCCTGTTTGATTTCAGTGCTGGGTAATCAGGTGACATCACCAAATAACTGGGTGCTCCCCCCTCCAAATCATGCAAATGTGCTGCTGTAAATAATAATAATAATAATAATAATAATAATAATAAAAAAAAATCAGGGGTTCTTTTTCCTATAGCATGCACAGAGGTCCTTGTGTCTATGGTTTCCCATCTGGTCCTCTAACTTCTTCCTCAGGTTTGCCTCTTGTTCCCAAGCTCCACTGCTAATTCCCTTACAGGGGAGAAGCTTGTATCTTTGAGCAAAATGTTACTAGATAGGGTATTTCTGCTCCATATTCCTAGGAGACATTTTCCAAACAGCAAAGAGCAGCTTCAGAAACCCAGACACAAACCAATGTCATTTTGTATGAATTCAGACTTCTGTTGGTGATTTACACATGTATAAGTTCCCTCAAGAAGCAGTTGGACATTTTGTCCTATGAGGAATAAAAGATAGAATAATAGAGTTGGAAGAGACCACAAGGGCCATCCAGTCCAACCCCCTCCCATGCAGGAATACACAATCAAAGAACTCCCAAGATCAGCCTCTGTTTAAAAACCTCCAAAAAAGGAGACTCCACCACACCTGGAAACAGCATATTCCACTATCAAACTGGTTTTGCTGCCAAGAAGTTCTTCCTAAAGTTTAGTTGGGGTTTTTGTTTTTCTGTAGTTTGAAACCATTGCTCCATGTCCTAGCCTCTGGAGTAGCAGACAACAGGTGTGCCTCATCTCCTATATGACCTCCTTTTGAATGTTTAAACATGGCTATCATGTCATCTCTTAACCTTCTTTTCATCAGGCTAAACATATCTAGTTCCCTAAGCCACTTCTCACAGGACATGGTTTTCAGACCCTTCACCATTTTGGTCACCTTCCTCTGGACACATTCCAGCTTCTCATATCTTTCTTGAATTATGGTGCCCAGAACTGGACACAGTATTCTAAGTGAGGTCTGAACAAAGCAAAATAAAGTGGTACTATTCCTTCCCTTGACCCAGATACTATACTCCTATTGATGCAGCTTAGAATTACATTGGCTTTTTTAGCTGCTGCATGATACTGCAGAGGATAAAATGGTACTGAAGTAGCAGCAGCCAGGGGAAATGCTGATAACAAACAGGATTTGAAAAAAATCCACAGGTGAATGTTAAATATTGTGTACATATATAGGCGAATCCTCTATACTACAAAATAAATGCTTATACTTCCCTTGACCTAGATACCATGTTCCTGCTGATGCAGCTGAGAATTGCATTGGCTTTTTTTAGCTGCTGCATCACACGGTTGACATTCAGTTCAAGGCTGTGGAAGTGGTCTGAAAGACCATTTGGAATCACAGAATCATGGAACCTAAGGCCCTTTCCGCACAAGGAAATTAGAACGTGCCAGTGCATCCTATCACGGAGTTCGTCTGCACCTTGGAGCGGACTAGGTCCAGACTATTTACCTCAGTTCCGCACCTCAGTCTGCTCCGAAACATCCCCAAGTGGTCCTCCAGCACGCTTTTTGAAGAATGGAAGAAAACTGGTCTTTTACTTTTTGGAGCGCACCATTGCGTTCCTGCTTACTTGTGCAGATGCGCAGGTTCGCACCAATGTGAGCCTGCGATCTGCGGAAGGTGTGCTGTAGGTGTGGCGAGCTTCAGCGGTTGGTCCAGACCCGGAAACAACCAGAAGCTGCCATTTTGTCAGCCGGAGCAGTGCGGATGTAAGACCTCGCACTGCTCCGATTCACCCTGGACCAAACGGAGGAGCCCTGCGGAAGGGCTCAAGGGAGAGTCTGTGTTACTGTGGACCCAGAAGAAGCAGTACCTAACGGCACAGAGCGATTCCCTCGCCTCATGCGGGAATGGCCTAAGAGTTGGAAGTGCTGCAAAGGTCACTAGTCCAACCTTCTGCCATGCAGGAATACTCCCAAAATACTCCTGTAAGATGTTCATCCGGCCTCTGTTTAAAAACATTTTTAAAAAAGGAGACTCTGCCACCCCTGAAGCAGTACATTCAATTGTCAACAGTCCTTACAGTAAAGAAATTCATCCTAATGTTTAAGTGGAATCTCCTCTCTTTTAATCTGAATTGACTGGTCCATATTATCATCTCTGGAGCTGCAGAACACAAACTTGCTCCATCTTCTATATGACCTCCTTTCAGATATTTAAAAATGGCTATCATCTATCCTCTCACTCTTTCTCTTGTCAACAGCCCTTTCTGCATGGCATTTGGCATGTGAAAGGGCACCTGGAGCGTTGCGTGATTGTGAGGAGCAATCTTCACTTCGCACTCACAATCACACAATGCTCCAAGGGCTGGCAGGCGCCAATCGCGCACCTTTTCATTTTCAGCTGGAATCCAAAAATGGTGCACAATTGCGCATTGCTTCCAGGCCCCGCACACACTTACCTGGCGTGCAGACCCCCCAGAGCCACGCTGGTCATGCTTCCTGCCCCAGGAAGCAGACTCCCAGGCTGCGCTGTGGAAGAAAGAGGCGAGGCTCTCACGCTGCCTGCTTGGGAGCAGGCACCTTGTGCGGAGCTGAAGCAGCAGGGACGCGAGAGCCTCTTGCTGGAGGCTGCTCATGTGATCCCTGCACCCCAGTGCCGGAAAAAGGTAAGGTGCAGAAAGGGCCTAAGTTAAACATAACCAACTCTCTAAGTCACTCCTCATAAGACTTGGTTTCCTGACCTTTGATCCCCTTGGGGTTACCTGCTTACTTCAACTGAGTTCAAAGTGCAAAAGTAGCTTGCATTCAACTCATTGGTTAGAGACAAGAGGAGGGGGTGGAATCTTACCCTTTCCAATAGGCTCAGGTGAAAGCAAACTGCTGTAGCCTCTCCTAGGTTGTGTGTTCTTTCTCACTAATAACTTGTTGCCATGTTGACTATATTCTGAATTTGCTTGGCCACACATGTCCTGATTGTCATCTGTGAAATGTTGGAGGGTGCTTCACAGCTGTGCTGCCCATGTTTGCTGCTGGATTCTGCAAACTGTAGTCCTGAAAATTATTTTTTCCAAGCTCTGATCAAAATTCTATACAGGTTTGTATATATGCTCCAACTGATCTGTGCGTACAAGTCCCTTGTCAAGTGCCTCAGGAACCTGCAGAATTTGGATGTGCCCTTTGTTTCACCGGGAGGCCTCTCAATACCTTGGCAAAAGAAGATGATGAAGAAGAAAGACATATGCTCCATTGTGTGGCATCTTCCTGCCCTCCCTCCTTCCTCTCTTTTTAAAAAGCAACAATCTAGACATAGAGGTCTGTTACAGAGGTGGAAGGAAAGGAAAGGAAAGTGGCAAGGGCTGGTGGGGAGAAGACTCCAGCTTCCTCACAGACCCTGGGAGTGACACTTGGGAGAGCCATGGCTTAATTAAAGATATCTAATATGGTTGCAGGAAAGGAAGGGTACGGCTCATTAACTTGCTGGAATCCTTTGAGGATGTAGCTGCTCTGGGAGAGACAAAGGGGCACAGCGTGGGCACCCACCACTAAAGCATGAGGCTCTGGTTTATGCAACAGGTCAGAAAGCTCAGACACAGAAGGGAATGGTGTAGAATTCAGCTCCAGGCAGGGTTTGGAGCAACTGTTTTCAGGATTTAAGTTTCCAGATCTTTGTTCCTGGGTGGTGAGTGGGGGGAGAGAAATACAGGTGAATGTTGTGTTCAGTTAAGGAAAACCTGTTATGCTCACACATGTTTAAAAATTGGCTTTAAGAAAAATTGCTAAGGAAACATTTACCCCAATGTACCATGAGCTTATTCCAGATATAAATAGTCAGAAAAAAGTTTCTTTTCTAGACTACAGCTCCCAGAACCCCTGGCCATCATGGCTGTTGTTGTTGTTGTGTACCTTCAAGTCGTTTCTCACTTTTGCTAAACCTAAGGCAAACCCATCATAGGGTTTTCTGGAGCTGAGAGTGTGTGTGATGTACTCAAAGTCACCCAGTGGGTTTCCATGGCCAAGCAGTGAATTGACCTCTGGTCTTCAGGGTTGTAGTCCAATGCTCAAGCCACTCAACTATGGTCGCATGGTTAGTGGGAGTTATAACCCAAAAAGGGACTTTTCTGAGTTCTGTGGTCAGCTCAAGCACATTGCTGGCCATTTCCACACTACACTCTTATAACACAATTATTCCACTTTCAACATCCTATGGAATCCTGGGGTTTGCAGTTTAGGGAGGGGCCGGCTGGTTGTATCCAACACAGCACTATGGAAATGCACGGCCCAAACTTTTCCTTTTCAAGTTTGCAATAAAGAGATAATGACACTGCTCTAATGGACTGGACTGTGGTAAAGGCATGACCAGATAATGTATACAAAATGGTCCGAACACTCTAAGGCCATTTCTGCACAAGACTGTGAAATAATGCTATTATTCCACTTTCAACATCCTACGGAATCCTGCAAACCCCAGGATTCCTAGGGGTAAGATTTCACTTGTAGATCCCTAGCTGATTATCAGCAAGGAGTAGGCTTGCCAGGTGAAATAAAGCATAAGGTCCTTTTGCCTTTAGAAGAGGAAAATCATGCAAGCAACACCTGCTGAAATTCCCTCTCTTGCACCACCCTTAAACGTACAGGAACTCTGCCTCTTATTTCAACAGGCAACTCCAGCAAGGAGCTCTGATTCCTAATTAATTAACAATAGGAACAACAACTCATCTGAAGTATGGTACTGGAGAAGAATCTATGGATACCATGGGCTGCCAGAAAAACAAATAAATAGGTCCAAGAGCGAATCAAAGACTGAATTTTCACTAGAATAAAAAATGACTAAACTGAGGCTGTCATAGTTTGGACTTAGGATGAGATGATATGACTCATTGGAAAAGATAATACTGGAGAAAGTGGAAAGCAGTTGGAAAAGAGGAAGACCACATTACAGATGGCTTGATTTGATCAAGAAAGCCACAGCTCTAAGGCCATTTCTGCTCTACACTGTTATAGTGCTATCATTCAACTTTCAACATCCTATGGAATTCTGGAGTTTGGGTTTGTAGTTTACTGAGGCCAAAGGGCTCTCTGGCTGAGAATTCTAAATGCCCCTCCTTAAACTGCAAATCTCAAGATCCCATAGGAGATTGAAAGTGGAATGATTGCACTATAATAGTGCACTGTGGAAACGGCCTGAGTTTGCAAGATCTTAGCTGAGCTGTTGATGACCAGGGCTCTTGCTGTCTCTCATTCTTGTTTATTTGTTTGTTTCTTTATACTCAATGTTCAGCCAAAATCTCAGAGAGAAGCTCACAAATAACTTGACAGTTCCTTACCTTCAGGCTTGCTATATAAACAAGACAGAACACACAAGAAAAAGAGGATGGCAGTTGGGGTAGGGAGTAAGTTCATCTAATGTAGGCTGCTCTCCTTCTCCCTTGCATGCCAGAACAGCTGCTATTGGAATCCAGAGGGAAAGCCTCTTGCTACCTGCCAGGCCAAGGCACAATAGAGATGGGTTTGGCTGCTCTTCTCTCCCTTGGAGGCCAGAGCAATGGCAGTTGGAATCTAGACAGAGGGGCTCTTACCGGTTGCTGGGGCAAAGCCATGATGGAGTTTAGGATTGTCATAAGTCAAAACTGATTTGATGGCACATAGCAACCATAGCATGGAACAATAATTAGGCTTCTTTCCTTTAAAATAAAATAGACTGCTGAAATTGTTGGAGGAAACCCAAGAAAGCTTGGTAAGAAAACCAGGAATGAATTTTGGCATTAAAGGTTGGTGAGCTCAGTCCTGATAATGAAAATGTTTCTAGACTGAGGTGCTTAGGAGCAATGTGGCATGCCAGATGCTGTTGGACTCCACGCAGCCACACTGGACAATTATAGCACTTTGATATCACTTGAGCTATCTTGGTGCCATCTTATGAAATCCTGGGATCTGCAATTTATGAGGTACTTAGAAATCTCTGTACTGGAAGGAGTGCAATGAGTAACTTCAAAGCACAGACATACCTTGCTTTAAGGTGCTTTGCTTTAAGAGCACTTTGCTAGTTATTCAGTACAGTGCCATTTTGTTATTTGCGCTGCCTATTCAACGGATTTTTCAGTGTCATATTTTAGCAATTTTAAAATGTTGTTGTTTTTACTTTTGCCTTTTTTTTTTTGGTCTAGCACTATTGAGCACTTAGAAACTTATCACACTACACTGTCATAACACTATATTCCAGTTCAACTGCCATGGAAACATCTTATGGAATCCTAGGAGTTATAGTTTAGGGAGGGGCATTTTAGAATTCTCAGCCAGAGAGCTTTGGGGCCTCACTAAACTACAAATCCCAGAATTCCACAGAAAGTACCATGGCAGTTACAGTGAAACATAGCACTGTAACAGTATAGTGTGATAAGGACCTCAATAAATGATACTGCAAATATATTTTTAGGCTTTTATACGCACTGGCAGATGAAGAAAAGGTTTTGATTTATTTCCAGGCAATATTCACTTTACAGCAGTGGTCTGGAACTAACTCTGCCATATTAGCAAGGTATACCTATACTTCACCAAGCCACCCATCCCAGCATTCAGTAAGACGAAGCCATGGAGTTATAATGGTATCTGACCAGTACAACTGTGCAATGTAGATACACCCTAGGCTCTAGTCAAATTGGATCCTACAAGCCTGATTCTTGTCCATCGCTGCTCTAAAGGGTATTGTATATGCAACTGATATACTACTGATTTATGTATTACAGTGGAACCTCTGGATCTGCAGAGGTTCGCTTCCAGGACCCCTCACTGATGCCCCAAAATGTGAATGATCACATCCCTTATTATTAAATGGTAATGACATGCACACAGATGCTTCAGTGTGTCTATATTCCCTTTGCTACCTTTTTATGTATAGGACGTGGTGATCTGCAGTTGGTGGAAATCACAGATCTGGAGGATCCATGGTATGCATGTTTTTCCTTGCCTGTTTATTTGTTAAGCCCTCACTGAGCTGCATATCATGGGCTCCTGTGATCCATAGATTCATATGGTCATGGCTGCAGTCTTTCTGTTGTGATCTGAATATTTTTAACACATACATATTGATACAGGTCCTAGTTACAAATGATATAGCTATAGATGGTTGATGTAATTGGCTTGGCTTTTCTAATTCCTCTGGAGACAAACTTGTTATTATGCTTGCAGGTAATACTGTACTAAAACCATGAGTGTAATCCCATTTATGGGTACCCAAGGATTTACACCCAGCCTGGCAGATGGCACAGCCACTTAAAAAAAAAAAAGGCAAATAAACGTGGAGTGATGGTGATTAAATCCAGGAACGAGCAAGAGCAGAAGGAGAGCCAAATCAAAATGGATAGAATTGTTCTTCGCATACAGATGCAGAAAGAGAGAAGAGTTATGGACACTGCTATCAAGAAGGAAGCCTTGGAATAAGAAAATACAATAGTCCCAAAAGGAGAACAGCAACATGCAGTTTAGAAGGTGTCCTGCCAATGGAAGGAGGCTTGGCTGTGTATTCTAGCTAGCATTACACTCCCTTTAGTATCATTCCTGACACCAGGCAGATGGGTTCTAGAATCTTTGTTAGCTTGATGGCCAAACATTATTGCTACATAGGGATCTGTGAATGCAGACCAGATGATGATGATGATAATTCACAGCAACAATAATAGTACCTAGCATTTCATATAGACCCAGCATGGTGTTGTGGTTTGAATATTCAGGGCAACGTGCTCTCTTGCAGTAGAAATTTCTGGAGCTGAACATCTCATTCCATTTGCTGAACTGAGAAGAAAACCAGCAAATAGAATGAAATTTTCAGCTCTGGGAATTTCTGCTGCTAGGTAGCACATTGCCCCTAAGAAGGTCATTGAAATACAGTCAGCCCTCCACATTTACGGGTTTGACATTCACAGATTTGATTATTTGTGAGTTTCTCCAACTTCTGCCCCCCGCCTCAGGTACTTCTTTTTGGGGGGAGCCTTCTCTCTTAGTGGCTCCAATCAAGCTGCATAGCCCTTTAAAACCCTACCTCTGGTCCTCCTCTTCCTCTACCAGTCTCTGCCTGGCCAGCTAAGGATGGCCCTCTGCCCAAATTCTGAGCACCACAAACCCTGCACTCCTGCCCCACACGAACCCCAGGAAGGAAATGGGCAAGAGAGAGGAAGTACAGGACCACCATATCAACCATCTCTTTTCCCTGACCTGGTTTAGACCCTGGATGCCCACTTTCCCCACCCGTGCCTCAGCATCCTTCCCACAGACACACAAATTTTGTTATTTGTGAATTTTTCGCTTCTGGGAGGGTCCTGTGTCCCTAGCCCTAGCAAATGTGGAGGGCCAAGTGTATATACATAGTCTGAAACACATTGGGCTTGTTTCAAAATAATAAAAAAATAAAAACTATTTACTGAGTACTTGGAGATGCATCCCCTCTTTTTCCTGCGGATCCCATTCGGTGCTCTCAACTATTTGTCTCTTTGATAAAAGTAGGACAACTGCTCCCTCCAACAGATTGGCTTCTCTAGCTCTCGACCTATCGTATGAGCTGGACCAGCCCAATAGAATATAATTTATTAATTTATCACCGGTTCCTTATGCATTGCAATAAAACTTCCGTCCGGGAGAGAATGGTCTTCCTGTTTAATTATTAATCCTAAAAGTAATTAGGAAACAGAATCATTGTCCAAACCACTTAGACAATAATCTCTTTCCAGCTAATATTAATTTGAATGCTGCTTGCATTGACAGCTTGGGGCATATTTGACAATTGGGTTCCCCCACCCTCATTGTTGTGAGTTAGAAAACTAACACGGAAAGAAAGAGAAAAATATTGCTCTGATAATTGTTTGGCTATGAATGAGGAAACAGTTCATTTGTCAAAATATGACACACGAATCAGCTGAAGTGTAGCACGTTGAATAATTATAAGCAATTTGATATGACTTTAACTGACATGACTCCTTCCTAAGGAATCTTGTGACTAGTAGTTTGCTGAAGTACGCAGAATTCTCTAGTGCATTCCTGATGTAGGAATTGAGCTCATGTCAATGGCCACAGTACCGTGTCCAGTTCTGGGCACCACAGTTCAGAAAGGATATTGACAACTGGAATGTGCCCAGAGGAGGATGACCCAATATGATTTCATCTTCCTGGCATCCAAGTATTGACTCAGGGATCATTTCTATTACTGGAAGGCCTGGAAAACATGCCCTATGAGGATAGGCTTAGGAAGCTGGGCATGTTTAGTATGGGGAAGAGAAGGTTAAGAGGCAACATAGTAGCCATGTTCAAATATCTGTACAGATTTCATATGGAGGATGGAGCAAGCCTGTTTTCTGATGCTCCAGAGACTAGGACACAGAGCAATGGCTTCAAATTTCAGGAAAAGAGATTACATCTAAATGTTGGGAAGAACTTCCTGATGATAAGAGCAGTTTGGCAGTGAAATATGCTGCCTTTGAGAGTGGAAGAGTCTCCTTCTTTGGGGGTTGTTAAATAGAGGTTGGATGGCCATCTGTCGGGAATGCTTTGATAGTGTATTCCTGCATGGGAGGGGGTTGGACTTGATGGCCCTTGTAGTTTCTTTCACCTCTATGATTTTTTGATTATAAGGGCCTTTCCTCACTACAGTTTAGGGAGGGACATATAGAATTCTCACTGAGAGAGCTCTTTGGCCTCAGTAAACTACAAACCCCAGAATTCCACAGGAGATTGAAAGTAGAATAGCAGCACTGTAACAGTGTAGTGTGGAAATGACTTGGATCTCCAGGATGCTGGGCATGGTACTTTACTGGTTTGATTGCTCTGGAGTGAAATTTGGAGTTACTGGGGATCATTCTTAGACCTTCTGAATGGAAAATCTGTGATATGCCACTCCGCTAAGCGTCTCCATTCCCATCTGCACCCCCAGCTTCTGGACAGTGCTAAAGAACTGCACCCGCAGAATTGTATGCATGAATTATCATCAATGTAATAATAAAATCAGTGATGTTGTTTTTATTATTATTTTAAAAACCAAATGATTTCATCTTCCTGGCATCCAAGTATCAATTCAGGGATCATTTCTATTCCTGGAACTCATTTTGTGTTTTTGCTTTTTCACTGAATAAGTGTGGATTTCTCTTTATTTGTTTGTAATTTCCAGTAAAGTCTGACTTTTCAAAACCAAACTGCAATAGGAGAAAGCAATTGATCACACTTATAATACTGACTCTTCTAAACAGTAATAAAAGGTGCAATTTTCTTTTGACTTTTTCATTGACTAATCTCCAAAGCATGTACCCATGTACTCAGAGTTACTTCTTCACCTGCTTTTTTTAATCCTTACATGCCCTGCACGACAGTGAAAAGATCAGTGATCTTCATCAGCAGTAGCAACAGCAAGGGAAAAGAAAAGAAGAAGTTTAATATTGCACAGAATGATGTACTTTTTTGCAAAAAAGTACAAAACCCTACACAAAATTGTCACAAAAAAGTCCTCAAATGCAAATAAATAGATAAATAAAACAAAATAAAATAAACAGAGACAAAACTCTTGCAATCTCACAAGGCAGAGAGAAAGTATGCATTCTGAACTGCAAGGATGAAATTAGCCAAGATTTATACCCCTACATTGGCAAGCGTCTGCTAAAAGCAATTCTGGAGTTCTCATGCATCTTCATTTCCCCACTGTCTCACATGTGTTCCTGTAATTAACATCGCACAAATATTTAAAGGACAAATCCAGGCCTTCCTAAGTTTCTGGAGAAGGCTAAATTTTATTATGGCAGTGATGAAAGATAGAGGAAGCCCTCATCATAACCACACAAATGTCAAAGCCGGCATTGTCTAGACTGTGCTTAGAATCACTGAACTTTTCAACTCCTTCTTGAGTGGCTTGCCTCATTATGCTGATTCTACCTGACATTCCTCTTCACTCCCCCCTCCCGCCAGACCCTTTGCTCTATCCCTGAAGATATCATACCATCTTTCTGAATGGTCCCTAAGGAAAGCAGATGTAACTTTTACAGTGCTGAATCAACAGGAAAGTTGAAAAGAAACCAGCTGGCAGAAGGAACTGTAACACCTAAGCTGGTGATGATCTTCATTAAGCTCCACCTTCTGGCACAACAGTGTTTCTCCCACCCTCCTGAAAAAATGAGAAATTATAGGGCAGATTGACAAACTGGTATGTCTGCACTTCTGTGAAGCAGAATAGATTTGAAGAAGCAATTTGCTTAGGTATCAGTAGGGGTGTAGCTATGTTGGAGGAAGAAGAATCTTACCACTGTTACCCTGTATGTTGGGGGTCCCGGGAGGGGCGCCCAAATAACCAAATAAAAACACAAGGTGGGGAAATTAGTCTCGAGCACTCTCTTAAGCTAACGAGAGGCAGGGTAACTTTAGCTAGGATCTTTTACCCTATGTCTACGGCTTCAGGTCAGAGAGCATAGCCAGACAAGTTTTAAAGTAACAAAAATAACATTTATTGAGGACAAACAACACGAAAGCACGGCATACGCTAGCTAACTAAGAAATAGAAATGGAGAGCTTTGGGGAATGGGTAATACGACACCTGGTCTCGTAGTCCTGGGGAGAAGCGGAGGTTGAGGGGAGGAAAACTCAGCACGGTTCGCTGAGGGGAGCTCACTGGACAAACTGACAGCAAGGTGGGATGAAACTCAGGAGCGATCCGAGGAGGACTAGAAAATGGGGACTTTTTATAGGGTGGATTTTACCTACAGGCCATGCCATGTTCGGTGAGAACAAAGGGAATTTGGAGCTGGACAAAGGCGTTGGAAAAGGGCAGGTTTTGCATGATGAGCTTAGTGCTGGATGACAATAGCATGGCCAGTATGCTAATGGCCCAACATAAAGGAATGGCCCGACCCTCAGCTGTGCATCTTTGTATAGACTTGCGCTGAGCAAGTCTGGTTTGCAAGAAGGTTTTTCCCTGAAGCATCGGAGAGGCTTAAGTTGCCTGCCTAAACAAGGTTTGGAATTTACAACCATTAACGGCCGCGCCAAATACATACTTGTCCGGTGGACCTCTGCAAACACATGGGGTACAGTGGCTGAGAAGGGTCAAGCAAAGGCCAAATTATTTGATATCATAAGGATATCTAGTGTTTTGACCAGACATATCATAACTGTAGTAACACCACCACCATGAAATTTTCTGTCAGCTCTTAAATTTTTACCATTGCAGTGACTTAAAACTGTGAGAGCCAGCCTGATGTAGCGGTTTGAGCATTAGATGGCAACTCTGGAGATGAGGGTTCGATTCCCTGCTCTGCCATGGAAACCCACTGGATGACCTTCAGAGGATAACACACTCTCAGCCCCAGAAAACCCCATGATAGGTTCTCCTTAGGGTGACCATAAGTTGGAAATGACTTGAAGACACACAACAATAACAACTTAAAACTTTAGCTGAGCGTTTAGAAATATAATTTTGGCATCCAAGAAAAAGGGGCAGGTAAAGTGACCAAGGAAATAGAAACACAGGTAATATAAGACTTCAAGGTGCAAATGAGTCTCAGTATCTCACTCTCTGCAATGTCAAAATGGAGGAGTGAAAGAAAATTTCACTTTGAGGGTAGAATTCTTATGGGGAGGGCAATGGCCTCATTTTGCTTCCTGCCATTGCTACATAGACCATTCTTTTGGGTTCCATGGAGGCTAAAAATTTAAATGAACATTGAGGGCAGAATTTTTAAACTTAACAAGGTTTCACATTTTAAAACAGGTAACATTCCCCACTCAAGCCTGAACTCTCACTAGAATCCAAGATGACCTAACTGAGGCCATTTCTGCAGTACATTGTTATAGTGCTATTATTCCACTTTCAACATCCTATGGAATGTTGCAGTTTAGGGAGGGGCATTTAGAATTCTCAGCCAGAGAGCTCTTTGGCCCCAGTAAACTACAAACCCTAGAATTCCACAGGACGTTGAAAGTGAAATAATAGCACTAGGGATGGGATGGATCCAGAATTTTCTGAATCCGAATCCTGATCCGAATCCCTGGAAGGTTCTGAGAATCCACAAATCTCACGAATCTCGAATCTCGAATCTTTCGAATTCTTTTTTTAAAAAGAATTTAAAAAGCAAGGGAAAGAAGGATAATCTTGGGCAAGACACACTCTCTCAGCCTTAGCAAAAGCCTAGGCAAAGGCAAACATCCCTCTGAAGAAATCTGGCTGAGAAATCTGTCCTAGTTTTGCCTCAGGATCTCCCCAGATTGAAAATGACATGAAGTCCCTTTCTACACAGGCAGGAAAATGTGGCTTAATCCCACATTTTCCTGCCTGTGTAAACAGAGCCACATACTACAGTAGAGAGATAATCAAGGTCAAAACTGGCTTTTCTTTGCATAGCTCCTTATGCAATGCTGGGGTTTGTAGTTTGGTGATGCACCAGCACACTTTGGCAGAGAAGGCTGTGACACCTTGCAAAACTTCAAAGCCCAGAATTGTGTCTGAAAGAGGTTTGCAAGGGAGCTGTGCAAAGGAATGTTTCAGCTGTCCTTGAAATCTCAAGCCTGTAGCTTCCAGTCAAGTACTTAAGTTAAATATGAAATGCTCAATTTAAATATCTTAGAATACAAGCACAGATGTAATTTGTGAAATTGTTAGCAAAGGCCATTATTACTCCAAAGGAAAACCTCACCTACTTACTATCTTCCCAGGTTTTCAGGTGTCCCGGTCTCCCTGGTTTTCAGGTGTCCTGGTGTCTAACAAACTATTTAGCTGGCGGATTTGAAAGATTCAGTTTGCCTATTTTGGCACAGGGATTCGGATTCCCAAGTCTCGAATCCTTAGCCAGGTTTTGAGGATTTGAGGATTCAGTTGGCCCATCCCTAAATAACACTATAATAGTGTAGTGAGGAAATGGTCTGAGGTGCTTATACTTGTACACCTCAAGAGGCACTGCATCTTATTGGAAAAGACCTGGTAAAGTGGGAGGCAGCAGAAAAAGTAAGCACCACATTACTGATGGATTGATTCAATCAAAGAATCTGTGGCCTTGAGTTTGCAAGATCTGAGCATGATGATTGATAACCAGGGCTCTTGGAAAACTCTCATTCATAGGGTCTCCATGAATTGAGTTGACTTAATGGCAGATAAGAATAGTAACAATAAAATCCCAATACAACACTATGATATTCAAAACTTGGAATACCAAAACTTCTCATAAATGGAGTCACAGAGTTGGAAGAGACTGCAAGGCTGTTGGTTCCAACCCCCTTCCATGCAGGAACACACCGTCAAACCGTTCCCAACAAATGGCCATCCAACTTCTGTTTAAAAACCTCCAAAAAGGAAACTTCACCACACTTCAAGGTAGTGTATTCCACCGTTGAACTGCTCTTATTTGTCAGGAAGTTCTTTGTAATGTTTAGATGGAATTTCTTTCCCTGAAGTTTGAAGCTATTGCTCCACATCCTTCTCTCTGGAGTGGCAGAAAACAGTGTTTCTTCATCCCCTATATGACATCCCTTCAAATATTTAAACATGTTGCCCTTTTAACCTTCTCTTCTCCAGGCTAAACATGTGTCTTTGTATCTCCTAAGTTCCCCACATCAACAGTGCAGAAATCTTTATTCCTAAAGGCAAGGATTCAGCTTTAGACAACTGTTGCCTCTCAGAACCTTTGCTTATGCAAAGCCTTGAATCCCACACAACAAAATCTGAAAGAATGTATACAGAGGTGGCACATAGGATCACTAGAAAGAATTTGCCTCTTCATTCATCCTTGCAGATATGCTTGCAGCCTATTTTCATTTGCAGGAAAGAACAAATAATTTAATCCATTTTCTCCCCACTGCAAGAAAGTCATTGAGAACTGCACAGACTGTTCACAGTTCATGTCTTATTTTTTTTTAAAAAAAAAAAAATCAAAAAGATTTTTTTGGGGGGTAGGGTGGAGGAATGTTGTTTTCTGTACAGAAAATCATGTCTGCATGGTGTTCTCCCCCCCCCCATACAAAATAAATCCTGAAAAAGCAAAGTGGCTTCTTACTGAGATGTGTTTTTTAAATCTCTTGTATGGCCCTTTCTGTTGTAAATGAAAAGGAAATTCAGAAGACAAAATAGGGAAAGAGAAATAGTCTTTTATATATTCTAGTTAAAAGATAAACGTAGCATATAGGTTCTTAATATACAAAAGGTTAAAAGAGAACACGAGCAAGTTTGGCAAGTTAAAATACAAATAGAAAATGTATCAAAATACAATACCACAATGAAGCAGGATATGATACAAACTGCAGCAACAGCAAATCAGGAAGTGAGTGTTCGCTAAGAAAATGCTACTCTTATAGAGCCTTTACAACTGCTTCCAATAACAGTAGCAGGTGAAGGTCCTCTATAACACCAATAGACCAATTAACCCCATAATGACTTAAGTTGTAAGTCTTGTCAATTCCAACACTTTGGCCCTTTCCGCATGGGGGGGGACGCCCGAAAATGCCTGAAAATGGAGCTTACCAGCAGGCGGGCGAGTCCATTGCCACGAGGAGCAGAGCGAGTTCACTGCTCCGCAGTCTTCCGGCATCCCAAAGGGCGGCTTCCAGTTGGTGGAGGCTCTCCACCAACTGGAGAAGCTCGCCAGCCGGAAGCCCGCCCCCAGCAGATCTGCAGGCATGCACTTGTGTGCGTCTGCAAATCTGCTTCAGAGCCGGGCAACGGAGCGGCACGGGGTGCACGCTCCATGCTTTTTAAAAACCTCTAAAAAGAGGTTTTTAAAAAACACACCGCGCGACCAGTTCCGGTCGCTCCGGAGTGGACTGAGGTATGGAACTACAAAAAGTAGTCCGCCCCAGTCCACTCTACGGTGCAGAAGATCTCCGTTGGAGGTCGCTTTGCACTGTTTTAATAGCCCGGTGTGGAAAAGGCCTTTCTGCACCTTACCTTACCACGTTGTCCTCTGGTCGTGATCCTGGCAGTGCCTCTGCCAGGAAGGAAGCACAATGGGCATGCTCCCTTCTGCACCAGACCATCTCCCTGCGGAAGAGAGCGTGATGGACATGCCTCTTCATTCCGCAGCACAGCCGGGCACTTTCCCAAGCTGCACTGGGGCAGGAAGCGCCTCCATCGTGCTTCTGAGCCTTCCACTGGTGATAAAATAGGCTATAAGCCAGACCAAACTAAACCATCAATCAGTCAATCAAATCTGCACTAGGGAACTCTAATGCCATAGTTCAAGAGAGTGGACTAAAGCCTTTTATCAGAGAATTCTAAGAATGTTACCAAACTACAAATCACAGGATTAGATACATTATTAATCCTATGAATCAGTGATACATTTGTCATAAGTATTCCAAAAAGTATTCTTTCCCCAGCTCTGAGTAAACATCTTCCTCCTCTCATTGGAGCTGTCCACTTACTTGTCTCTTCCATTGGGGTGGAAGGACAAGTCATGCTCTCCTTCTCTCTCCTTGCTCCTCTTTCTTCTCATTCATGCAGAAGGCAGAGAAATGGGCAGAGAGGAGGAGGAGGAATAGCAATGGCCAAAGGAGCTCTAAGGTTTTACATTGGACCCCTTACTTGGTTATAGGCACCAGGAGATGCTTGATGATGCCAACCTTTTGTTGAAGCAGTCCTACATAGCTGCCTTTTATCATTTAGTGGCTTTCTGGCACAGGTTCAAGGGAGATGAAATAATAGTTGACATCTTTAAGCTAGGCTATTATGAGCAGTCCAACCAGTCTCTTCACCAGTTAGACAAGTGATTGGAACACAGACCTTGGGAAAGGTACTTTTTGGACTAAAGTTCTCAAGTCCCCCAGCAAACACAGCCAGCCAAGTTGGCTATGGGATTCTGGGAAATGTACTTCCTCCCAACTTTTAAAAGTTTGGCTTAGGTATCTGGAGGTTTATCCTCTTTTCTTCAATTTTTACCACTCATAAAGATTTAGCAGGGTGAATGGGGGGAGACAGATTCAAATTCAATGCAAATCTGTACCTTCCAACCCTTGCCTCCCATGATGACACAAATTTATGCTCCCATTTCCCAGCAGTGAGGGACAGTTCCCTGTCTGCCATCAAAATGACGCAGAGTTGATGGCCACGTAGACTGCAGTATATCAAAAGAAGATGTATAGTTTAATTCTCTCCCTGTCAAAGTGGCAAATGCATCACCTGTATAATTCACCGATCATACGAAATTTACTGTGACCCACTGGGATTTTATTGGAAAACATGGAAATCTTACTATTCTTTCTGATATATGAACAATCTATAATAATGATAAGAAGGTGCCAGTGCTATAATGGTGTAAAAGAGGCTCAGAGAGGGGAAGCAGAGGGCAGATATTAGAAAAGTTGCTTTTTTATTTTAATGTTCATGATGTCCCAGCCTGCATGCGTATTAGCTGACTACAAGAGTTGTAGTCCCCAAGAGTAACTTCTGCAAGCTCTGCTAGTGTTCTTAGAATTACTATTGTGTAAGCTTCCCACAAAGTCTGCCTTTATTATATTAATTTTTGGATACTGTCTAGTCAATGGTAAATTATTAAATTAACCAGAGATGCCACTCACTTTCTGAATTACCTGGCACGGCATACAAATGGCTCCAGCTCATAATACTTGACTGTGTTAAGAATTGTGCACCATATGCTTGAAAAGCTCTGTTTTTGTGTAGTTGATTAAGCTGAGAACATTACACATCAACTCTAGAAGGTTGATTGACTTTTTAAAGAAGAGTGAAGATGATCTGATGACAATAGGCTTTTAAATCTAAAATTTTAAATTTATATTACTACATGAGAAGTATAAAACTAGAATGTAAAGATGTTGCTTTAAAAGGTTAGCTTTTATTCTTTATTTGGATGGTTACTATTAATTCTTGATGTTCATTCCTGTTTTTCTTGATTCTTGATTCTTTGTACTACTATTTTGTGGAATGATTTTTTAAAAAAATCTATATATTTGATTTTATTTAACAGGATTTTGCTGCATAGCGTTTAATCCAGATGCTAGTACATTTCTTGCAAACAAGTTCATTGTTTGGACTGTAGCTCCCAGATCAAGGGCACACAGCAATTTGCACAGTCATTGTGGGTGATGTCATTTTCCCCAAACCCTGGGCGACAGCAATCATTGTGGAATGATTTTTATTACACGATAGCACATAAAATATAGAATAGGTTAACAGTGATTACATTTCGAAAACTAACTAAGTAGATAATAAGCAAGTGGATAAGTTAGTAAATAAGATAAGTAAGCAAATATTACAATGACAATGATAAATGATTAGTAGCAACTAATAGTTATGATAGAAAAGGATTGATGTCATACTTAAGTGTGACTCTTTAAATAATATGGGCTGTTTGCAATGGGACAGGAACCAATTTTTTAGTTATTTGTAGTTATGTTATGGTATGGTATGTTGAATTGTGTATTGTTAGTCATTTTAGTCTTGTTAGTACTGCTAGTGTTTATATTAGTCTGTATATATATCATTTTGTTTTTTCTTTTTTTGGTTGTATGGTGTATTTGTGCTTTATAAAATAAAAAAATTATTATTAAAGCAAACAAACAAATGGACAAGGAGCCTTAGGAAAACATAGTTCCCATCACCTGAATATGCCGATCAGGTTCCATGGAAAATATATGTCATGCTTAGGATACGGCAGTGGAACTGTGGGTTATTGAATTCCTAACATTCCTCTATCCAGTGTTCAAGCTCTTTAGATATGATGGCTGAAATTCTACTGGAATTTTACACACATGTAAGTTTCCTATGCAAGTGGTAGTACTTATGGGGCCATGTTGTAGGTCACAGCTGTGTAAGCAGAGTTTTGCAAGCGTAGCCATTGCTCATGCAGTTGTGAGTTCTTAACAGCTACACAGATGTTCATCAGTGCCTTCAACACACCACTTGGTTCCCCGGGATTGTGGAAGCAGCCCATGTGTGTCCCACATTGCATAATGGGAGAAGAAGCAAACTCATTTGCAGATATGCAACTGGTTGTCCCATGCTGGAATTCAACAGGAGGATTGTGTAGTGAAACCACTAGTTTACTATATAAGTGGAGATTTACACTGTGCAAATATAACATATATAGATTATCGGTTTGGCCTAGGTGGTAGGAAAACCCCAAAGAAGGGCTGTACTTGCTAGCTGGGTTTAGAAGAAAAGGTAGAACTGGAGCTGGAAAGGAGCTGCAATTGTCTGGACTAAGGGGTAGGCCCTTTGCACCTTAAATAAAATAGTGGCATTTTTAATTATGTATTTAAGAGAGAGCAAAATGGGTAAATTCTCTGTTGTGTAGACACAGTGGAACATCTGGAGCATAATAGGATCTGGAAAGTGGAGCTGGGGACATTATTGGTAGAATGATGTGGGTTCTAGCTTTCATGACAGGGATGATGTGGTTGTGTGCCTTCAAGACATTTCTGACTTGTGGTGACCCTAAGGTGACTCTATCCTGAGGTTTTCTGTGGTTGAGAGTATGCGACACACCCAAGATCACCCAGTCGGTTTCCAGGGCTGAACAGGGAATTGAACTCTGATCTCCAGGGTTATAGTGCAATGCTCAAACCCCTACACCACCCTGGATAATTTCTGGCCACTTCCGCACTAGCCTGTTATAGTGCAATGATTCCACTTTCAACATCCTCTGGAATCCTGGGGTTTGCAGTTTCGGGAGGGGCCAGCTGGCCGGCCCCTTCTTAAACTGCAAACCTCAGGATTCCAGAGGATGTTAAAAGTGGAATCATCACGCTATAACAGGCTAGTGTGGAAATGGCCTTTGTCTTTGAAATCCAAAATTAAATCAAATGATTGTATGAGATGCTCCCAGCTTCTCCCTCCCAAGCTTATAGTGTTAGATGCACCTGAGGTCTTTTCAAATTGGCCAGGACTTCTCCAATGCAGTCTCTCCCTCCCTCCCTCCCCACCCAATAAAAACTCTGTAATGCAAGAATTGCTTTCAAGGCTTTGTGCCAAGGCGTCTTGCGGGGCAGTTCAGTGTTATTTTAGTTAATTATTCATGCCGCCCACCGAAGCTCAGCTAAGGCAATTCCAATCCTGACAAATTAGCTACCGGTGCCTTTCATAAGTAATTTATCACAAGGACTTGTTAACGCTGGCCCGCTTTTACATAGAAGAACATTGGCTTCAGATGTTGGGCGTCCTTGTTTGATGAATGGCTGGGCGTTGGCATGGGTGTCTGGAGAAAGGAAGAGGAGGAGGAGGAGGGGGCAGCCTGCTTTTGCTACCTGAAGATTCTGTGCAGTTTAAATTAATTCAGTTCAACCTGACTTCCAAATTAATTCAAAACTGTCACACCTGTTCTTGCTCATATCTATTGCATTATTTCTATTTTCTCGAGTCCCTTCCTAGCCTCATTGCCTTTACCACTGATCATAGGCCATTTCCGCACTAGCTTGTTATAGCAGGATGATTTCACTTTCAACATCCTCTGGCTGGACAGACCCTCCCGAAACTGCAAACCCCAGGATTCCAGAGGATGTTGAAAGTGGAATCATCACGCTATAACAGGCTAGTGCAGAAAGGGCCATAGGTTGGAAAAGTAACTCTTTGGGACTACCAAAGAGTCATAGTTTCATCTCTGCTATTGGCATTCACACCATTGGTATGGGGAACAGTAATTTTTGATATAAGAAATGATAAAGAATAAAAATGCAATGGTTCACAGTTTGCTCATCTGCCACACTCTGTCACTAGTTTTAAATTAGTCCCTCACCCATGTTCACAGAAGTGGTGAGGGGGTCATAGTTGAATTGTGATTGGCAGCATGGTACACGGACCCTCTCTGATATTTAGAATGGTTTCCAGGTTTATTTAAGTCTTGTTACTAAACATTCACCTCTAGGACTTCTACAAATTCAGACTGCAACTCCTCTTCCCCATCATCCTGAAATTTATTGGCAGATGGGGTCTCGCATGTCACTGGAGCAGTGACTCTGCTCTGGTGTGAACTTTAAAAAGGGCTATTCTGAGCCTGTTTTAAGGATATTGTCTGGCACCTTGGACAGCTTGCATAAGTTCAGGTTAAAATATGGAATGGGTTCATAACTTTCCTGATATGGAATCCACCGGCCTCTTAGAATGAACAAGGAACAGAGTATCCCTGAGAAGAACATTCAGCAGCCTATCAGTCAGAGGAGACAAAGGTGGGCCGAGTAGGGCACTTTCCTCCTGTTCCGCAGTTTCTAAGTTGGACTTGAGGGATATTAGGTATCACTTTGATATCAATAATTTGGCCTTCTTTACCCATTCCTCTCCACGTGCTGTGAGGTCCCCCGGCCAAGCTCGCAGACAGGCACGGCCGTTAATCGCTGTAATATTCCACACAAATACAGGCAAGCAGAAATAGCCGTCCCGCCACTTCAGGAGACCTCAAAGGTAAGCACTCTATTATGTATGCATGCTACTTACAAAGAACTCCCTGCCCCGAGCAGGCAGCTTGACAAGCTGAATACTCAACTGTCAAGCACTCTGCATTTGCATACTGGCTACTCTATTGACAATTCAGACTTAACTCAATCATGCTAAATTCTGACCTTTTGGAGGCTTTGTCTCCAGCCCGAAACTCATTGTTTTCCCCAAGTACGGACTAACCTGTGGTCACATTTTCCACTATAAAAACCCCTGACTTTGAGAGCTTCCTTGGATGGCTCCTGACTTCCATCCTGCCATGCTGCCGCTTTGCTTGGCGAGCCTTCCCCTCAGTCCCACGTACTGAGAACTTCATACCTACGTACTCTATCTTCAGACTACCCGGGCTTCAGGACAGGTGTAGTATTACCCAAACCAACTCCTCCTCTAAAAATCCCTCTATCCCACTCCAACCTTTATTTCCATAGTTATCTGTGTGAGTGTGCTGCATACACTGTTTGATTGTATTTTAATAAAAACAATTATTATTCTTACACTTCTGTTTGCTCCTTGACTCGGCCTGACCCCATAGACATTGGGTAAAAGATTCTGCTCCGTTGCCCTGCCTCTCAGCTTGTGCTCTTTGCTAATTTCCCCAACTTGCACAATTGAGAGTGCATTTAGGTGTCCCTCACGGGACCCGCAGAAATCAGGGTGTGATAATGGGGCTTCCCATTA
This sequence comes from Ctenosaura bakeri, assembly GCA_948474755.1. Taxonomy (NCBI): domain Eukaryota; kingdom Metazoa; phylum Chordata; class Lepidosauria; order Squamata; family Iguanidae; genus Ctenosaura; species Ctenosaura bakeri. The sequence continues at coordinate 20,504 of CAOLHI010003698.1, read as the reverse complement.
TCTAGACTTAGCTAAAAGGAGGACATTTCCCTCTTCAGGTAAACCAAGGGTTAATAAGGTGTTGGGATTAGATTACATTTTAGTATGTGGTCAGCATCATAGGTCATGTGGGTCAGCATCATAGGTCACAGGGTGAGACTTGACCAATCAAAAAGGAAAGAGGTGAGCATCTTCAGGATGCTTCCAGATGCTTCCAAGGAGAAGTTATAAAACTTCTTGCGAGGCCATGTGGCTGAGAGAGAGAACAAAGGGATAACAAAGAAGAACAACCCAGGAACCTCCTGGAGGGGGGTTCTGAGCCAGTAGCAGGCTGCAGGCCATAGGCCTCGCCTTTCCTGGCCTCTTCCTTTAGAACATCTAAGCCTGAGAACCATCTGTGAGTACCAGACTAAAGTAGTTAGTCGCGTGGGACTTTTCTGTTATTTTGGGGGCTGGCTGATGTAAAGAATGTATCTGTGCTTTTATATCTGTTCTTTTGTAACTACTTGTAACTAAGCGTGTCTGGGAGGAGGGGGCTTCCCATGTGTGGTAATTTGCCTTGTTTATTTGCATATCTTTAATAAATACTTTCTGTAAAAGACCCTGTTTCTCTCCTTCCCACGCCAAGCTAGGTAGACTGGGGGAAAAGGAAGATCCTTAAGCTTAGGGATGTACATGGTTGGACAGGGTCCCACTGTACTGTTCAAGTGTCCAGATAATTCATAATTCAGTGGATGGTGGCAGTGAAGATGAATTAACAGCTAATATTCATAACAGGCTGGAATATACGTCCCAGCAGCACATGGGGACGATCCAGCTTCACATGGTGGCAGCGGTGGGATGTGACATTTCCAGCCTCACACAGGGTTACACTCTTTTGTTTCAATTCAGCTTCAAAAGAGGTTTGTGGCAAGAGAACAGGAAATTGATGGGTGGTTGGAGTGGAGGTGGGAAAGGGAAAAGCACTCTCCTTAGCCCAGTGAGCACCCACACAGAGGAAGAAGCCTTTCACTGATTCCAGTCATTGATCCACCAAGAGTGGGTACACTCTGTAGCCCAGGGGACTGTGAGATTGCAACATGCCATTATAGCCTTCTGTGGAACTTTGGAGGCCTGCAGCGTGTCCTCAGGGCCACTATTTTGAAAGTCTTGAAATAGCATTATGGCCCTTTTCACACTCTACCTGATCATCCTGGTGGCATCCTGTGGGGATCCCGGTAGAACCTCACCTATAAGGAGAGTGTGACAGGAATGTTCCTCTCTGCACTGCCTGCCTGTGGGAATGGTGGAGGTGTGATGGCCATGTCTCTTCCTTCTGCAGTGCAGCCAAGCCTGGGGGCTGTCCTGGGGCAGGAAGTGTGGCCATCAATGATTTGTGGTGTGATTGTGCCGTCTGGGGACGATAGAATGATGGGATATGGATGACATCATGCAGAAGCGTTGTCTGGGTCCGTCCTTCTCCTCTCCCCAATGCAGGAAGATGACGTCTTGCGGAAAGGACCCCTGTAACTTCAGGCATTTTTTCATTTGTTAGTTTGAGGAGGGAAGGTTCATGCTGTTTCAGGGTGTCCCCCAGACAGCATTTATAAATGTTTTTGAGTTGTGAGGAGTAAGGCTATCAGAGAGAAAACTGGAGACAACGCCTGTACCTTTCTTGGTTGTACAGAATAGGGAATTTCAGCAGGTGTTACAAGTTACACAATAGATAAAAGGCTGCACCTGTAGAAATTCCCTCTTCTATACAATTAGGAGTTGTCTCCAGTTTTCAGCTTAGCAACTCAAGATATATGTATATATCAGATCAAAAAATGTGAGGTTTTGGCCCTTTTGGGGGCATACTGGGGGCTTGGGGTTGGTGAAGATCCAAAGGGCCACCTGTGGCTCATGATTCGGGCACCTGACCTGGTGGCTGGCCTAGGCCAATTGTGTCAACCCTAACCTGTGAAGAAATGTCATGTCTCAGGGAGCTACAGAGAGGTCTTTTATTTGCTAAAAATGGTCTTTATAAGTTTATAAGCAAAGAAAAGATCATCTTTGTAGCACGTGAAGGCTTGTCCCCTTTTTCCTCCTCTGGATTTCAGTGAGTGCTCACCAATTTTTTCCTTTTTCTGAAAAGTCTTTGTTGTTGTTCTTGTTGTATTCCTCCAAGTCGTTTCTAACTTATGACAACCCTAAGCTAGATATACCACAGAGCATTCTGGGCAACATTTATTCAGAGAAGGTTTGTCTTTGCCTTCCTTTTAGCATGAGCTAGTTTAACTTGTCCAAGGTTACTCAGTGGGTTCCCATGGCTGAGCAGGGATTCAAATCCTGGTCTCCTGGAGCAGATGTCCAACTCTCAGACCACTAACTCTGCTCACTGTTATTGGTAGCATTTCTTCCTATGGACTCGTTATGCTATACAACAATGGTGCTATTTTTCCACTTTAACTGACATGGCAACATCTCATGGAATCCTGGGATCTACAGTTTAGGGCTAGGGCATTTAACAACATTTAGGGAGAGTTCTACTGATACCCTGGACTGCTAAAAAGACAAATGAATAGGTCTTAGGGGAAATGAACTCTGAAATCTCCCTAGAATCCAAGATGACTAAACTGAGGCTGTAGTACTTTGGTCATATCATGAGAAAGCATGACTCACTAGAAAAGACAATAATGCTTGGCAAAGTAGAAGGCAGTAGGAAAAGAGGAAGACTGCACTGCAGGTGGCTGGACTCAGTGGTGGAGCTTGGAGTGTGTGGAGGGTGAGGTGGGAGGTGGCAGGGCTATGGTGTGAGGGGCATGGCCACTGTGCTGGTGGTGTGGCTGTGGTGTGCAGGGGTGTGGCCAGGGTGCACGGGGCATGGCTACGAGCTGAGACACTCCAGAAACATTGCCACCCAAGGTGAATCGCTCCCCCCTCCACGTTTCTACGTGACTGGCTGGATTCAATCAAGGAAGACACGTCCCTGAGTCTTCAAAATCTCAGCAGGATGGAGGTCTCTCACCCATAGGGTCACCATACCTTGAAGCTGACTTGATGGCAGTTAACAATAACAAGGAGACATTTAGAAATCTCAGCCAGAGTACTCTAGTGCTGCACAAAATTACAAACCCCAGGATTGTACAGGATATAGCCTTCACAGTTAAAAAGGAATGTGGCACCATGATTATATAGTGTAAATAGGGCCCTGGTCTCAGCTTGTTTGGAGTTCGAGACCTGAATGCGAGTCCTTTGAACTGCACTGTTATAGTGCTATTATTCCACTTTCAACATTCCATGGAACCCTGGGATTTGCAGTTTAGAGAAGGGGCATTTAGAATTCTCAGGCAGAGAGTTCTTTGGCCTCAGTAAACTACAAACCCCAGAATTCCACAGGATGTTGAAAGTGGAATAATAGTACTATAACAGTGTAGTGTGAAAATGGCCTTAATTTCTCAAGGCCTTTTAGATATCTAGTACCAAAAAGGGACAGAATATGCTCTGCCACAGAGCCATGGCCCTTTCTCTACAGAGGTATCTGCCTGACAGATCTTAGTTAAGTGGCCCTTGAGTCCTCAGGCAGGAGGTCTTAGTTGGGTAGCTGAAACTGGGAGCACTTATGCCCCCCTCCCTTGCTCTTAGAGCTGCACCCATTATCAGCATCATTTATCAATAATTAACAAAATGTTTGAACAACAGCAAAGAGATAAATGCGCCACAGGATGCAGTTTCCAATTAGCAAGGGTCACATCCCCTGCAGGGATTTGCTGTTGCAATACCGTGGAAATGAAAGCTCCAAATCAGCTCTGGGTTTCTTTTCCTCCTTCCTCTCTCCTGGCAGCTCCGAGTACAATCAAAGAAGACCTCTCTATCAGTGGGGAGGCAGCATGGGAACAATGTTATTGCTTTTTAATACCAATAATGGCTCACAACTTGACAAGGTGATTCTCTGAAGCTTATGCCAGAAGCTCTGTCTCCTGCTAGGCATCTCCCCACAAGGTGAATCTCTTCCCACCCCCAGAACTTTAGAGATAACAGTGATATACACACAGGGAGATCAGTGTGATGTCTGGTATATTCAAGGTTGTAGTCCTTAGTGTATTAAAACTTTATGACCTCTGCAGCTCCGATCTTTCTTTATGTCTCTTCCCATTTTCTTCAATTCAATTATCAGGAAGGGGGTGGGAAGCTCTTCTGAAAGTTCAACACCCCTCTTCTCTGAATGTAAGGTTTTGTTTGGTTATTTAAATCCCAACTTTCTCTCCAGCATACCTCCCAACTGTCCCAATTTGGCAAGAACAGTCTCAGTAAATCCTCTGTCATTCCACTTTTTCATTTGCTTTTAAAATGTCCTAGTTTTAACTCTCCTTATTCTACTTTCCCTCTTTGTCCTGGGCTTATTTCATTTTCTGCAAACTGAGTTCAAAGTGCAAAAGTAGTTTTCACTTAATGAACTCAATAATGGGGGTAGGAGAGGAAGGAGCAGAATCTTGCCCTTCCCAGTAGACCAGGGCAAAAGCAACTGCTGCAGCCTCTCCTAGGTTGTGTGTTGTATGAGCTTACCTGCAATCCTCACAGTAGTAGGAGGTGCATATTGGAGGCACAGCTTGGATGAATTACCTTTCTGTATTACAGTTCCCAGAATCCTGAGCTATAATAAGCAGTTGTCATGCTAGCTGGGGAATTCTGGAGGATGTTGTCTTCTCTCAAAGCTTTTCTGGAAGTAGGACTGGATTTTTCTCAGCAACAAAGTACACTATACTGTATCTCTACGATTTTGCAATGGCTCGGTGTTTAATAGTTAACACCTATTAGCATCACAAAATACCTTCCCCTGCTAGAGAGTTAGATTTCAGCCCAATTGGTAGTCTCAACTAAAACAGATCCACTAAGTCTGTTCCTGAGTTTGTGTATACCCCATTGATTCCACTGCACAAAATTACCAGAACTCACTTTTTGACATAGGTTACAGTTACTTCCATTATTGGACCTTCTAATAGCCATGGTTCTATCCTATTGAATTGTGAGATATGCAGTTTAGGGAGGGGTAATTAGAATTCTCAGACACAGAACTCAAATGTCTCATGGAACTACAAACTCAAGAATTCTGTGGGATGCAGCCAAGGCAGATAAAGTGGGATCATAGCACTATAATTCTGTAATGTGAAGGGGCCCTTCAGCTTTGCAGCTGACATAGGAGCCTTGGCAGCTGGTGGCTTCCATGTCAGTGGAGTGGTGAGACTGCTTCAGGTTTTAGCAACGATCTTAAAAGAGCTATCTACATTGCTGAACTTATTTTTGGGGGATAGGGTCCAGCTGCTTGTATTGCTCCATTATAGTTTGGGCTAAATCCCAGAGTAGATTCACTGCCCTACTGACATGGAAACCCTCAGCTGCCACAGCATAGTGTGTCTCCCTTGAAACCAGAGCTGCTCTGGCTTGAGATAACACCAAGCTGGGATGGGAATCATGCAGCCCTTTAAATGTTGCTGGATTTCAGCTCTCGGCACTCCTCATCACTGGCTATGCTGTTAAGCGCTGGTGGGATTTATAGTCCACTGGATTCTGAGGGCCAAATGTTTGCCACCCTGCAGCAAAGCTAACAGCTTCATCTTCTTAATCTAGAAGAAGGAGCAACAGTGACTTCCTATTCTATGCCTTGACCAGCTACTAGGAGGAGGAGGAGACAGAGGCAGATCCTCTGCTGCTATTTTCTGCCAAATGTCCTGGAGCCAACCCATCCCTCCTGCCATAAAAATCCACAGCAAGAAATAGATCGGCATGCCTAAGCTCCATATATAATTAAATCATGGGCTGGTACAGCGAGTGAAAGCTCAGAAGACATGCATGAGCTACACACAATCTGGTTACACTTTCCAGCCCTGTCATTAAACTCTCTGCATGCTGATCTGTCTTCCAAATGTTACAGACTCCATGCTTGCTTTGCTGAGTTTAGAGCACATCTCTGTCTTTTGATTCCTGACAGGCAGTATTTGATGTCATCTAGTGTAGTTAATTGTGTAACTTACAATAGGAGATAAGCTGCATGCATTAGATTCAGAGTGGCTATACAGTATGCCCCCTTTTTGCCCTTTGGGGAATTGAGTTCACTAAGGTTTCAAAATATAGTCCTCCCTCCCCATGTGCTAGGGTTAGGGGCACAGGACTCTTGTAAAAGTGGAAAAACCGTGAATAACTCTAGACCCTCCTAAACCATATTTAACACACACAAAAAGAATGATCACCATATTCAGCCCACCGTGGATTCCTCTGAGGCATCAAGGTTCCTTCTCAAGGCAAAAGTGGGTGGCTGGTGGGACTTACAGCCACCTCCACTGCTATCCCACACCATTTTTAAGAGGGACTTGCAAGCCTTGTTCACAGTTTCTCAGTCTTGCGAGGCTTGCGGTCCCCATTAAAAATGACATAGAGAGGGAACAGCAAAGAATCCGTGAATAATCAAACCCGCAAAAGTGAAACCCGCAAATGTGGAGGGCTGACTATACACACACTGTCCAGTGTATACACATCTGTACCAGAGTTTATCAGTTTTCAACAATCTTCTCTAGATCTCTAAAAGATATTTATATTTTAAACTGCGTACATTGTGAAATATGTGAGTTTTAAGACTGGATGGAAAAAAAACTGCCCAGTGAGATGAATGTATCCTTTCCATCTATTTTTATGTGAGGACCTGCTGAGATCTCTGTGCAGCTGCCCCACATGGCGTACCAATTAATATAGCCATTGTTATTGTTATTTGCTGTCAAGTCAGCTTCAACCCATGATGACCCTATGACTGAGAAACCACCAAGACCCCTGGCCAACAACAGCCCTGTTCAGGTCTTATAAACCTAGGGCCATGGCTTTCTTGATTCAAGCAATCTGTCTGTCGTGTTTAAAATCTGTTAAAAATGTCCAACCACTTCTTCCTCTTTTCCTATACCCTAACACTTTACCAAGCGTTATTGGCCATTTCCGCATTACACTGTTATAGTGCTATTATTCTACTTTCAACATCCTATGGAATCCCAAGGTTTGCAGTTTAGGGAGGAGCATTTAGAATTCTTAGCTAGAGAGCTCTTTGGCCTCAGCAAACTACAAACCCCAGAATTCCACAGGATGTTGAAAGTGGAATAATAGTACTATAACAGTATAGTGTGGAATGGCCATTGTCCTTTCCAATGAGTCATGATATCTCATGATATGTCCAAAGTATGATAGTTCACTTTGGCATTCTTCCTTCTTTCTTTCTGAGTAAAACATTCATGGACTGAGATCCTTCACTGGGACGTCCTGCTTGTTGCATAGCATAGATCTCTGCATGCAAAGTTACACTTTGTGCTATGCTCTATTCTGTTCTATTCTGCTTTGGTTAGACCTCATCAAGAATACTGTGTCCAGTCCTGGGCGCTACAGTTTAAGAAGGATATTGACAAGCTAGAATTGTGTCCAGAGGAGAGCAACCAAAATGATGAAGGGTCTGGAAGCCAGGCCCTGTGAAGGGTGGCTTAGGGAGCTAGGAATGTTTACCTTGAAGAAAATAAGCTTAAGAGCTGACATGACAGCCATGTTGAAATATTTGAAAGGACATCAAATAGAAGATGGGATGAGCTTATTTTCTGCTGCTCCAGCTAGTAAGAGCAATGGCTTCAAACTACAGGAAAAGAGATTTTATCTAAACATCAAGAAGATCTTCTTGATGGTCATAGCTGTTTGGCAGTGGAATATGCTGCCTCAGAAAGTGGTGAAGTCACCTTCTTTGGAGATTTTTATGCAGAGGCTGGATGGCCATTTTCTGGTGGTGCTTTGAATGTGTGTTCTTGCATGTCAGAGAGTTCGACTTCATGGCTGTAGTGGTCTCTTCCAATTCTATGATTCTATATAATCCCTGTGTTAAATGTCAATGTTATACAACTAAATGCATCTCATACACAGCTCTGATTCTGCAAACCTGAACTGTCTGAAGATTTTGAGTGTTACAGTCCAAAAAGGAATATTTCCACCTAAACATTAGGAAGAGCATTTTCACTGCAAGAGCTATTTGACAGTGGAATACATTACCATGGATATTGGTGAACTCTCCATCTTTGAAGGTCTTTAGATAGAGGTTGGATGAGCATCCTTCAGAAGTGCTTTAGCTGCATGGCAGGGCAGGGGGTTGGTTTAGATGGCCGTTGTGACTCCTTCCATCTTTAAGATTCTATGATTCTATTATTCTAAGGATGTTCTGCATCTGTTAAAAATGTCCAACCACTTCTGTAAGAGAACTTTCACACTGGTAAGAAAACAACAGCCTTCTGGCCATGGTCATTGTGTGCCCACGTAAGATGTGCCTGCGTGTGCCACAGTTGTCTCTAAAAATGATGCTGTGGAGGAAAGTTGGGGTGTTCATTAAATAAATGGATGAAAGGGCAAGTGTGCATTGTCCTTTGGACCCTACAAGAGTATATCTGAGACATCAAAGGTCTGTTCCCTTATTGTAGAAAGTGAAAACCTTCCCCTTTTGACATACCTATGGAATGATGTCAGAAATAGGAATAGCAGAATGGCCTTTTCATGAGCAAGATATGCCAAGTTTACTTTCTTCAATATTCATGAAACAAAACCAGGGGTTAAGCAAAAAAGCGAAGCATTTTATTTTACACATTAACCAATGATTAATGCTACCTGGATTTCATCAGTGCCTATAGGGGGCTTGCTAGGAAAGGAAGGTGATTTCCATCCTTGGTATGTGCTTTGGCTATTCATGCAACATTGTTTATCGTACAATGTTACATCCTGGAACCAGAGTTGTGGCTACAGAGCAAGCGAACAATGACACCACTGCCCCCCCAAATAAGAATGCTGCCCCCCCCCAATGAACATTTCATCCATACTTCTAGCATCGCAGTAACTTGCAATTTGCTTTTAGAAATATGGTTTAGGCATCCAGAGAAAAGGGGCAGCAAAATGACCATGTGAATATGAGCATAACAGATAGGAGTTGTAGATGTGGATGGTTTTTAGTGTCTCATCTCTGAGGTGCTAGAAATTTGAGGGGCTGGAGGAAAATTTCATTCAGGAGGAAGGATTCTTAGCTAGAAAGGGCGGAATTTCCTTGCTGCCCCCCAGCTACATCACTGCTTGGAACAAAAATGGAAATATATTTTCCAAATGCCTTCTGTTTCCACAAGAGCAGAGTGGGAAAGCCGACTTTTAAAAAAAGCAACGGAAGGTGTCGTTTCTTGACCGTGGCTGAGTAATGCAAGATATCCCGAACTATTAGAACGGGTCCACCCATGGGAAAGAATGACTCATGTGATCCTTGAAGGGAGTCTGAGGGGAGAAAAGATTAATACCATAAATATCCAGAAATACAAAGTTTCTGGAAAAGGATGACATCATGGCAGGAAAGTGATCTATACTCATAAAAGATATTTCCCAGCATTCCTTACTGCTTGCCCAACATTCCATCACACTCCGGCGTGACCAAGAAGACAGAATCCATAATGAAGTTATTCAAGCAGGAGGAGGTTTGATTAGTTATGGGAGAAAGTAGGTTTAGGCTGGTCAGACTGACTCAGCACCCTGTCCGCCTGTGTTTTCCAACAGTGTGTAAGGATACCTATTGGTGGAATAATGGTTCTGGCATAGATGGATCATTAGTTTTAGAGCAGCCTTCTCTAAGCTACTGCCCTCCAGATGTGCTGGAGTGCAACTCCCATCATCCCAGAGACTTCTGTAGGCTTCCATAAAGCACCAAAGGAACATTTTTTTTTTAACTCTTGCACCACCCCTCCATTCTTGCATCATTACAAGGCTTCTGTTATTTCACACTGGGATCAAAACTATGAACGTTCTTTTTTTTTGTAATTAGGAGGTTGGAAAGCAAAATGTCCAGTCCTTGCAGCAATGTTTGTTTTCTCTCCTGCTCTGCCAGAGACAGCTGAAAACATGAGCTAATTCTGCTGAATTTATATCCACTGAGAACTCGTCCTTACATAGCGTATTAGTGACAGACCAATTCCAGCTTTATGGGAAACATGTTCTGGTGTCCCATTGCTTCAAAGCCATAAATTAATAAATTAGTGCTTTGTACTTTTTGACATTCAGGGTAGAGTAGGCTACTGTGGCGGTGTGTGTGTGTGTGTGTGTGTGTGTGAGAGAGGGGGGGGCGCATTTGGTGGTGGGAGTTGCTTTTGGCCAATCTATCTGCACTCATCTGAAATGAGAATATGAGCCCACTGTGAGAACACAGTGTAACACAAGCCGGTCTTCAGTATTCCCAGCTGAAGGCAGGCTGTGCTACAGTTGGAAGGAAAAGATCCACCTCCTCCATTAAACAGAAGTAGAATATGAGTCAGTTGAGGCAGACTTTCAGGGCATTTGACAGGACCGCTTTATTCATGGTTGCCTCAGCCGGGACGGAGAGGTTCGGAATGGAACAGACTCTGCGTTCATACTACGCCCCATCATCCAACGATGTGACCTGTATGTGCTACATGAACTGAGGGAAATAAATATTTCAGCAGGGTTTTTTTCCTCCTACTTTTTGTGGAGCATGAAGTGCTATTTTATTAGCCCTCTTGACTTGTAAAGTGAGATGCCAAGCTCTCTTACATTCAAACACTCAGCTAGGCATAGAAGTAGAGAACACAGTGCCCCAGGTTTTAAAATCCATGCCCAAATCCAGCACTAAATATATTTTGGAACAGCTAAGTACTGAAACAAATCTATCCCCATCCACCAACTTGGTCCAAAATGACCCATTACTGCAGAACCTGGAAGGAAATAGACAGCAAGCATCAGATGTTCAATGTTTGCTGGTTGGCACTTGATGCCTTTTTTAAAAAAATATTTTTCGAACAACAGAGTATTAGTATTTGCTACTCATTTCACAGTTCTATATTTAATGCACAGTATTCAGTGCTGTCAGCTATATTTCAGAGGAAGGAACTGGCAAAACCACCTCTGAGTAGTCTTTGGCTAAGAAAACCCTATGATATTCATGGGGTCACCATAAGTTGGGGATATTCATGGGGTCGCCATAAGTTAAAAGCACATGGACATACACACACATTCAGCAAACTGTTCATGAGATTCAATAATCAGTGCATGATATGTTCAGTGCTCCAGATGTTCAATAAAGAGATGGTGTGAGGAAGCCTCAGGATAACTTTTTGTGTTCCCTTCAAAGGAAAAATGATTTAGAAGGCCATCTGGCAAAACTAGCCTAAGACATTCTGCTGGCTGAGGCAAAGGACAAGATGGTATCCTAAGCAAAGCCAACTAGACTGGTAATTGAGTTTTAGGCCATTTCCACACTAGACTATTACAGTGTTCTTATTCCACTTTCAACATCCAATGGAATCCTGGAGTTTGCAGTTTAGGGAGAGGCCTCAAAGACCCCTCCCTAAACTACAAATCCCAAGATTCCATAGGATGTTGAAAGTGGAATAATAGCACTATAACAGTCTAGCGCAGAAATGGTCTTATTTCAGTGCTGTCAGTGGGACAGGGCATCATCTGAGGGCAGCAATGTAGCTTAGGATAGAGCCTGGGAAAGTTACTTTACTGAACTACAATACCTAAAATAGCTGGGGAATTTTGGGAGCTGTATCCAAACAGTAGCATTTCTGAGCTGTAGTTGAGGTGGTACAAAACAAGCTATGTAGGGTACACAGCCTGTTCTTCAAAAGAAATGAATCATCAATGAACTCAGAAGAAATGGCTGTAAGTTACTACTGCTGCCCTCCCAGCATCTGCCACCTCAGCTAGCATTGCCAGTTCTCAGGGTCTGGACACTCCTCTCTAGCACTCAGGATGGTAGGAAGGAAGCTCAGGGCGAGAGCAGCCTGAGAACTGAAAAGTACGCATATGTATGTTGAGCTTTTTGAAAAATTGATGACATCCTCTTATCAATTGTAATTGATTCTTGCTGTATGGTTTCAAGTCATTTCCATAGTGACCCTAAGGCAGCCCTATCACGGGGTTTTCTGGGGTTGTGAGTGTGCGATTGTTACCCTGTATTGTGGGGGTCCCGGGAGGGACGCCCAAATGACCAAGCAAAAACACAAGATGGAGGAAATTAACTCTAGCACTCTCTTAAGCTAACGAGAGGCAGAGTAACTTTAGCTGGGATCTTTAACCCTATGTATACAGCGTCAGGTCAGAGCGGTTAGACAAGTTCTAAAGCAACAAATAATATCTTTATTGGAAACAAACAACACAAAAGACACGACATACACTAACTAACTGAGAAATAGAAATGGAGAGTTTCGGGAGAATGGGTAATACGACACCTTTTCTCGTAGTCCTGGAGAGAAGAGGAGTTTGAGGGGAAGAAAGCTCGGCGTGGTTCGTTGAGGGGAGCTCTCTGGACAAACCGACAGCAAGGCTGGATGAAACTCAGGAGCAATCCGAGGAAGGCTCAGAATTGGGGGACCTTTTATAGGGTGGATTTTACCTACAGGCCATGCCATGCTCGGTGAGAACAAAGGATATTTAGAGCAGGACAAAGGCGTTGGTAAAGGTCAGGTTTTACATGATGAGCTTAGCGCTGGATGACAATAGTATGGCCAGTATGCAAATTGCCCAACATAAAGGAATGGCTCGGCCCTCGGTCGGGCGTCTTTGTAAAGTTGCGCTGAGCAAGGCTGGCTTGCAAGAAGGAGTGGTCCCTTAAGCATCGAAGAGGCATTAAGTTGCCTGCCTAAATGAGGTTTGGAATGTACAACCATTAACGGCCGCGCCTATTACATGCTTGTCCGGTGTCCCTTGCAAACACATGGAGTAGGGTGGCAGAGAAAGGTCACATAAAGGCCAAATATAGAAGATTGTATAGAAATGTTTAAAAATACATGCTATTTGTAAGTTGTTCGCCACTTTGATCCATATGGAGAGGCGGGATACAAATAAATAAATAAATAAAAAATAAGTTTGATATCAAGAGATATCTAGTGCTCTCACCAGACATATCATAACCGTGGTAACACGATGAGCCCAAGTGAATTTCTACGACTAAGTAGGGAACTGAATCCTGATTCTCAAGGTCATAGTCCGATGCTCAAACTACTATACTATGCTGACTCTCAATTGATTCTTAATGTATCACATTTAATGCCATCACCTGGACCCTCCCGTGGGAATTGGGAGAGGTTGCTAATACATCAGAGGACAGGATTAAAATTCAAAATGACCTTGACAGATTGGAGAGCTGGGCCAAAGCTAACAAAATGAATTTCAACAGAGAGAAATGTAATGTCTTACACTTAGGCAGAAAAAATGAAATGCACAAATAGAGGATGGGGGACACATGGCTGGATAACAGTACGTGAGAAAGGGATCTAGGAGTCTTGGTGGACTACAAGCTGAACATGAGTCAGCAGTGTGATGCGGCAGCCAAGAAAGCCAACACAATTCTTGGTTGCATCAATAAGAGTATGGTCATAGAGTTGGAAGAGACCTCAGGGGTCATCGAGTCCAACCCCCTGCTATGCAGGAATACCCATCAAAGCATTCCCAACAGATTGCCATCCAGCCTCTGCTTAAAAACCTCCAAAGAAGGTGTCTAGATCAAGGGAGGTAATGGTACCACTCTATTCTGGTTTGGTTAGACCTCACTTGGAATACTATGTCCAGTTCTGGGCACCTCAATTCAAGAAGGATATTGACAAGCTGGAGTGTATCCAGAGGAGGGCGACCAAAATGGTGAAGGGTCAGGAAGCCATGCCCTATGAGAAGCAGCTTAGGAAGCTGGGTATGTTTAATCTGCAGAAGAGAAGGTTAAGAGGGGACATGATAGCCATGTTTAAATATTTGAAGGGATGTCGTGTCGAGGAGGGAGTGGGCTTGTTTTCTGCTGCTCCAGAGACTAGGGCAAGGAGCAATGGATTCAAGCTACGGGAAAGGAGATTCCACTTGAACCGCAGGAAGAACTTCCTGACGGTCAGAGCTGTCCAGCAATGGGATATACTGCCTTGGAGTGTGGTAGAGTCTCCTTCTTTGGAGGTTTTTAAGCAGAGACTGGATGGCCATCGGTTGGGAATGCTTTGATGTGTTTTCCTGCATGACAGGGGATTGGTCTGGATGGATGGCCCTTGTGTTCTCTTCCAACTCTATGATTCTATGATATCAACAGAGGCCATCTTGTCAGATGGAGATGGTATTAACCAGGCACCCCTAGCCACCTGAGGCAATTGCTTCACCCTTTCTTGTAGTAGACCTAGTTCCGTCATTTGGACCAATCCTGCCCAGTGCAGTAGGAATCATGAGAATATTTTAAAAAAGAAAGCCATGCTGGTTCAAACTAGCAGACTGTATCTCTCTGTATGAGCCAGCCTGGGTTCTGAAGACATCAGGAGAGGCCCTTCTCTCAGTCCCATCACCATTACAAGTATAGTTGGTGGGGCACAAAGGAGGACCTTCTCATTGACCACCCAAGACTCTGGAACTCCATCCACAGGGAAGCCACAATGGTCCCTCTCCTTATTATCCTTCTGTTGGCAGCCTCAAACCTTTTTATCCAGACAAGCTTTTCAAAGAAAGTTTTTAAAGGATGAGCTCAGGATGCTGTATTCTTTTAACTGTTTTTTTTTTAAATAGTTGTTAATATTTTTTAAATAGCATTTTATTCTTTTACTGGGGTGTTTTGTTTAACTACTGTAAATAGTTTAATTCTATTTTAATTTTCAGTTTTCCTATGGTCATTATCGTATTGTTCTTTTAAACTATGAGCGTCTTTGAGTCCAAACTGTGGGAAAAAGCAGGATGTTAATATAGCAGCAACAATGACAACAACAACCAGAATACCAAAGTGCCGTGTGTTCCACCATTTTCTTTCATGCAGTGGCCATCCAGAAACTTGCAGTCTAAGACCATGTGTTGAGTTGGAACTGATAGCACTTTCCTCTTGTTGCTTTCCAGCAAGTTTCGTTCACATTTCTGAACATGGATGTTCTACTTTTCCATAGTAAGTGGAAGTCGATGTCCGACATAAATTTCATCTAAAAACATGAAAACAACATAAAAATGTCTGTTTTCCTCTGATCCAGAAGTGATCATTGGCACCTCTTCTGAATGAGATTCTAAAAATTAATTCTGGAATGTATAAGGAAAAAGTTTCCTAAAATGTTGGCTGGCATTTCCTTGGTGAATTATGTCATTATGTTACCCTGAAAATTGGGGAGGTATCTCGAGGACACCCAAACAGGCTTCAAACTATAGGGGAATTAACAGAGAAACTCAAGGCTTGCGAGAGGTCAGGGCAAGGGATCTTTAACCCTATGTCTACAGGGTCAGAACCACGCAGGAATCAGAGAAATAATGTAACATAATTTTATTAAGAAAAAGGTCACCACACACAAGTTAACAAATAATCCTGCAATCACACAAGGGCTACAGAAAGGAAGTTGGAAATAAGAGGCAGTTGGGAGAGAGAGGGTGTATGGACCTTAGTCTAGGCTTCCTGGAGAGTGAGAAGATCAGCGAAGGCTCGGCGTAAAGCACCAAGGGGAGGCTGGATCCCGGGGCTGGAAGGCTGGCCACAGTGGAGGTTCATGGAGAGTAAGAGACATGAGTTGCATTTACCTCTCAGCAGCGTCTTGAGAGGCTTGAGTGGGACACCTTGATAGCAGCAAAACGGGCCCTTGTCCGGTCTGGGAAGCACTCCAAAGAGGCTCAAAAAGTGAGGATTTGTATAGCCAATTTCTGTCCTCAGGCCAGGTATCAGCTAGCAAAGTGGCGTCAATGGGCGATGATTGCGGAATATAATGTTAGGCAAATATCACAACCCCTCCTCGGTATTGTTTCTCCCGGGAATGTCCAGGGGATTGATAGGCTTAAAATTCCGAATTGATAGGTTTTGTTTGTTTGGCTATGTACAGAGCTTGGGGTGTGACGGTGTTTCGGAGTGAGTCTATTGTCTGCCTAGAGATACGTAATTCAGAACAATAGGTCATTCTTTTACCCTAAAGGACGTTGTCTATATTCCCATTCAGCAGAGGGAGACGGTATAGTGTTAAGGATTTCCCATTCAACGCCAAGGCTGTTTTAACTGCAACTGACCTTTGCTAACCAATATCCAATATGAGGGAAGTCATGCCAATTCAGGGGCCCTCTCTTAGGGTTAATTTGGGGTGTAGCAATTGCAATTCAGCTTTGTTTTTTTCCCTTGTTGTGGGACTGGAATTCTGTTCTGAGCAACCAATAACCAAAATCCACCCCTGCAAACCCACTTTATCATCAGTAAAGTCCCCTTAATATGGCCATTTCCATGTTGTCATATAACCCGGGAGGAGTCAGTGAGCATGCACCTAGTTTTTTTGCTGTAGGTGGATGCACTGTTAGGATATCACCTTCAAGGATCTCCTGAAGACCCCCAAGGTTTATGTGAGTGCCTCTGGCAGCAGGAAAATAGCTGGCTGCATCCCCACTGATCTCCCTGCTTTCTGATGACATGGAAAAGTCTGTGAAGGGTGGGTGCTGCTTATAGGATGGATTTTAAGCGGTAACATCTACAGAGACATTGCTTTTTGATACATACATCAAGGCTTTTCCTTTGTCATTGCTTCCTCCCCACACATTTTTTTTCAAAAAAGCCAGAAATGCAAAGAATAGCCAGAACACCCTCAGAGCTCTTCACATTTAAACTTTCCTGGCCCCCAAATATGCTTTCTTTTTAACAAAAACAACAAATCACGAGGGCACCTCAATGTACCTGCACCTCAATGTTTCTTTCAGGGACCTCTGAAAACAGCCCCCCCCCAAAAAAAAAAAAGAAAGAAAAGTTGTTTCAGAGCGACTAGTAGTGATCAGAATGTAAGCTCCAGTCACAGGAAGTGGTGGCATCACAGTATGGTGAGCATAGGGTCAAGAGGCCCCCAAAATGGCCATCCGATGCCCATTTCTGATCTCACGGAATTGCTGGTCCAGAGTGTGTTTCCCTTCAGCTCAGTATTGCCAGAGCTTCTATTAATGAGCAGTCCTCTTTTTCCAGGACAGGTTGCCCCCCCTTTTCCAAGTAATTTTTCATTTAACATTGGAATGCCTTCAGCCCCCACTCATGTGGTTCTTGGTCATAATTTGTACAGACCTGGCCTTGGGTAACCTGGGTTTGCTCTCCAATGGAAATGTCTCCATTTTATATCTTGAGGAAGCAGGATGAAGAGTCTTAAGGGGCTGTGACCTTTTGAGGAAGGAGTTACTTATCTCTTCTAAGTGGCTGGCCCAAAAGAGAACTGTTTACAAAAGTAAAATCTTTATTGGGCTTTTAGTGAAATGTGAAAGAGACAAGGCAGATCTTACACTAAGAGGCTGTGGCAAAGGGTTTTTCCCCCCATCTTTTTTTGGAAGAGGAGGGAAGGGGAGATGGAAAAAAGTATGGCAACCTTACTTTTTCTAAGAGCTTTAGTGTTGTAGTACCTTTCCTGTTTCACAAGGGCAAAGTCTGTAAAACAGATTGCCAATGAAACAAATATTTGAAGGAATGGGTGCTGGTTTTGTCTTATAAAACTTTCTGTGTGGCTTCTGACTGTGGTAAGTGACTGAATGCCTCTTCCCATATGTACCTACCTTGGGGTTGCCCATGCTAGGCTGTTATATTGGATTTTTTTTTTACTTTTAAAATTGTGAATATTTGTAGTTCAACTCATAGGGCTGGATGAAACTGTTCGCTTTCTGAAACATGGTTATTTTTCAAATGCATGTTCCTTTTGTCTTGTTTCCACAATAGTTTCTCAGCCCACGTGAAAATATACCTGTGTGTCCTTTCACAAACATTTGCACACACTTTTCTAAGAATTTTTCCTCCATGCATTTTTTTTTGCAAGTAGTCTTTCTCAATGATTACCATTGCCCCAAATATCTGCATTTACATACATTTTTTTTTATATCGAGGAACTGTGTCACAGAGTTCTGTGAAACGCAAAAGCCAAAAGATAGTTGGCATATTCATTTAGAAAGTCTGAATTAAGTTGTTTCATATTTAAATGTGAGCCAGGTTCATTTATCCCTTATCCCTAGCATCTAAGGAAACCTAGAACTGACTCAAAATGGATCCCAATCGCTAATCAGTTCATTCCTTTGGTTTCTGATTCATTTAATGGTTGCTTAAGAACACAGGAACATAGGAAGTGCCTTGCCACATCAGATGAAAAGGCTACTGAGTTCAGAATTTGGTTGTCATAGTGCACAACCACATACTCTCAGCAAGTCCACAAGCAGGACAGGTGTGCAACAGCATCCTCCATCTTGCATTCCCTAGCAACTGCTGTACAGAGTCATACTCCCTCTAATACTGGAGTAAGTTTGCCATATTTCAGGGCCTGGTCCTGTGCCTCCAGTTTTCATGGGTCATGATTAGGGTCAGAGGAAAGGGCTGTGAGCAAACCTCCAGCTCAGCTAGTACAGCAGTAGCTGTCTACAATTTGCAAGGCTTAAGTGATAAGTTGCTCCAGCTTGGAAGGCCTAGATATTTACTTTCTCCTTCCCTCGCATTCATTGTGGTGTCAGGGCTCACCCTCCACACTTCTTTGCATCCACTGTCAGTCTTGAAGCAAATAGGTGTCAAGGTCAGAGACCCAGGCAGCAAGCCAGCCCAGAGAAGGGAGAGGGAGAGATAGCAGAGTCCTGCCAGGAGGAGTCAAAGCAAGCAATTACTCATAGGGAGTCCATTTACTTAAGCCTCAGTGACAAGTGAAAGCCATAGTCAGAGTCCAAAATCCAGGGGTCAGAAGCCAAGAGATCAATGCAAGGTATCAGGAGCTGGGTGCTGGAAGCAAGGAACAGACAAAGAGAGAACTTGTAGAAAGTTTGCCACAAGCAAAGGAAAGCTGCCAGGCAGGCAGTTATATAGCCCAGGCACCGGTGTGGCCAGTCACCGCTTCTTGAACCTAATCAAGGAAGCCTCCCTTTGCTCAGTTCTCTTGAGTCGCCGCCTTGTTTGTAGGCTGATTGACAAAGGCTCCAGGGCATCCTCAGGATCACAGCTGAATCCCTGTTGCGCTAAAGAAGCAGGCAGAGGGATGTCCGAGCCTGCTTGGTCCATGGCAGCAGGGGGGGCTCTTGAGCTGCAGGACTCATCTCCTGCCAGAGCCACAGGGACCAACAGCTACTGCTCGTCATCATCAGCTCTGACAGGGGCTTCAGTTACCATACTAGGCTAGATAAATCATTCTTTATCATGTCTCCCTGAAGAGGTGAGCTGAAATAATACCTGCATTTCACCTTGATTTGGGAACAGGCCCTTCAGCTAAATATCCTGAAGACACCTGGTTAATACTTGGATGGGAGATCGCCAATGAAGACCAGGTGTTGTAGGTTACATTTTGGAAGAAGGAATTGGCAAAACCACCTCCCAGATTTCTTGCCTAAGAAAACCCTATGAAATTCATGGGGTTACTGTAAGTTGACAAGTGACTTGAAGGCATATACAGACATGCTTTAAATTAAAGCTTATGCTTTAACTGACGAACAGGGAAATGTGGTGTGTGTAGAGTTCATGTGTGCATGCTTAAATGACCAGGTGAGTGTGTGTTTTAAGCTTTTGGAAGCTGCCTTGGGTACCACCTTGGGGGAAAAGGTGGCATATAAATTCAACAAACTGTGGCTTGTACTTCATGTATCATGCTTAATGATATCACCAGGGGCCATCCCTAGGTGTTAGATTTTGACCTAAAAACCTCAGGACTTGGAATGATTCTAAACTGGCAACCCCAGGAATTGTTGTCTGCCTTCAAGTTGTACGGTGAACCTATCATAGTCCAGAGTCATAGTGCAATGTTCAAACCTCAACACCATGTGACTGGAGACCAGGGTTTGAATCCCCACTCAGCCATGGAAACCCACTGGCTAACCTTGGGCAAGTCACATTCTCTCAGCCTGAGAGGAGGGCCAAGGCAAATGCCCTCTGAACAAATCTTGCCAGGAAAACTCCATGATAGGTTTATCTTAGGGTAGCCATAAGCATGATTAATAATCATTGATAAACATTTGTTGCTGTTAACTGCCTTCAAGTTGACTCAGACTTAGGGCAACCCTATGATAAGATTTTCTTTGCAAGATTTATTCACAGGAGATTTACCACTGCCATTCTCTAGGGCTGAGAGAGTATGGTTTGCCCAAGGTCACCTAGTTGATTTCCAGGGCTTAATGGGGGGATTCAAACCCTGGTCTCCAAGAGTTCTAGTTCAACACTCAAACCACTATCCTCCTGGAAACTGTCTGAGTCTTGTTTAAAACCATCCAAGTAGGTGGTTGTCACAACATATTTGGGGGATGAGAACAAATTCTGGGGTAGAATTCTCAGGTCTCAGTGCCTGGCCTTGAGTTTCAGGGCCTTCTCCTTCTAGTTCTCAAGTCAAGAGGGAAGAATCTCAGGATGAGAGAACTGACTTGAAAAATGTGTGTGCATCTCTTCTCCTTTGCTATACATGGTTTTTCGCAAAGTTTGAAAAAATAATCTGAGCAACTGTGGTTGATATTTAAGGTACTAGACCAAAGCCTACCCCATAATGTCATCAGAAGTCATCTCTTCAACATTTGACTTCAATATTTTAGGGCCTGCTTTGATATTAACCTAA